>CAKNXH010060180.1:193342-229912 GCA_932178445.1 Andricus quercusramuli
CCGCACAACATTTTGACCTTTAAAGTGATCCTTCATTCATTGAGCTACCATTTTTTCTTCACTTACTTTTTTAACGTCAAAGCCAGAGGACTCGAATTTTCTCGCCGATAGTAGTTTTAATTTTAAGCACAAAGAAAGTTTTAAAATTGAAATTCAAAACTAGAAAAAGTTGTACCAGTTTAATTAAGAACAGTAAAACTTCAATCATTTTTCATTGATGCTTTACACTTGGAAACATCTAAAATTTTGAAGTTGAAAAATGTCTAATTTCTTGAATCTTTAATTCAAAGTTTCAATTTTTTCAAAATTCAAGCCTGAACAGTTGGACATTTTTAAGCCGAAAAAGTTTAAAATCGGTTAATTTTAGTTTCAATTACAGTCTTTACACTTTTTCCCCTGTTGCCCTTTTTTAAGGAGTTTATCTTTTTTCTCCTGTTTTCAAGAAACTTTCCCTCTTCCCCTCATCTTCTTTTCATCGATTTTTCACTCAAATGTGAACTGAATTAATAGAATCAAATAAGAAAATCCAACTTTTTTTGTTGACAATTCACTTCTTGTGGTTGAAATTGAAAATTTAACTATCTTCTAAAAATTTTTATTTTTTGAAATTCAACTATTTGGCAGAAAAATTGATTTTTCTTCATTGCAAATGATCTTTTTTTATTGAAAATTGAACTTTTAAGGTTGATAATTCAAGTTTTTTTTTATTCGTCTTTTTGGCACGCAAATTAAGCTATTTAGCTAAAACTTCAATTACTTTGTTAAAAAATCGTCTTTTATGCTTAACTATTTGGTTGTAAATCCAATCGTTTGATTGAAATACATGTGTTTAAATTAAACTGAGTGATTGACAAATAATCTTTTGGGTTGAAATGTCAACTGTTTCCTAAACCATTCGACTTTTAAATTTGAAAGCTGAACTCTTTTTTTGAAAAAATCGTCTCTTTGGGATGAAAGTTCTTTGTTGAAAATGTTGTTGAAAACTTTGTTGAAAATGCAATATATTTTGTCTTTAAATTTCAGGAATTTGACAAGTTTTATATTGATTGACTCAACATTGAATCTATATTAATTTTATCCAAAAGAATTTATTCCCCTATTTTCGTGCAAAATCACTCTATTTTCCCTGTTTCGATTGAATTTTAGGCTGTGAAGTCTGAATAATTGAAAAATGAGTAATGTAATATTCAAGTTAAATTTCTTAAATTTACAGCCGTAATTTTTGAGTAATCGGAAGTTTAAAATGTTCAAAATGAAAACTCCTGAAGTTCAAAATTACTGTAAATTATAAACTTCTCTCATATCAAATAATTCAATTTGACAAATTTAGCAATTCAGAAACAAATATTTGAAATCCATATTCAGAATCCTTCAGGCTGATTGTGCCTGTTTGATTATCTTTAACGATTTGATGCGACTTTTCGTGGACTTTTTTTCGAAATTCCATGTGATTTTCTTTATAATTTTATGCGAGTAACGGTACTTTTGAAAAGCTTTTTAGTGGATCCGAACGCTGGGAACTTAACAAAAAATGCGGATTGTATAAGATTCAAATTGTGTATCTTTTACAAAAAATATTTTTAACATGTATCCTAAATGTATACCAGATTTTCATATCAATAAATTGGATAGTTTCTTCGCCATAAAAAACAGGTTGAAAAAATTGAAGAACAGAAAAAACATCGAATATCTGTTTTTAATTTTGCTTAAATGGGTATGCGTGCGTTCAGTAATTATTTCTTCGACTGCTAGTCTATGACAAGTTAAGTAGACATTGGAAACAGAAGATAAGAATAAGTGACGAAGCGCGGGCCACAATTATCGCAAAACAAATAATTGTATAAGATCACTGAAACCTAGCACGCAATAGAACGTCTAAATCTGCAGCTGGGGTGCCAATGAATTTTTTCACCAATTTATTAGTATTTTAATTTAAAAGAGAAATATTCGGAATATTTAAGCAAAGTTCTTAGCAAGAACTTATGTTGACATTTTTGTATCAATCGGTTCAATATTTCAGACTCCAGGTCTACTGAAATACTGATGAATTGAATTTTTTTCCAAAAAGATTGTAAGAGATACCGAAGTATTTTCACAAATTTTGATGGATATCGAGGATTTTAATGAGATTTAGATGATATGCAGGGGTTTCATAAGATTTCGAAGGATTTAATAGATTTTAAGAGATTACAATGGATTTCAAAGGATTTTAATATGATTTTGAAGAATACAAGGATTTCAAAAGATTCCGCAGAAGCGCAAAGTATTTTAAGGAATTTCCATGTTTTTTTTTAAGATTTTAAGGAATTTTCACATCATTGAAACAATTTGAAGAAATTTACCAAATTTTCAAAAAACTTCACGGGATTATGAATATACATGTATTTGCTTGGACACACAGAGAAACTAAGAAACGATCCGGATTGTACGATATTTAAATCATACGTCAAGAAAATATTTTTTGAAATGTATCCCATATTTATATTGGATTTAGTAATGATAATGTTGATAGTTTTCCAGTCGTAAAAAACAGGTTTAAGCAGCAATTGAAGAACATAAAATAAATTTTAAACGTTATTTTTATTTGTTCGTATTCGTATGACAACAAGAGCCACTTTTGAGGGTCGAGCAAGTAACAGTTACAAGAATTATTTAAACAATTTCAATACACTCGACCCTGAATTCTTGAAGTATTATTACAGTAGTTTTTTAAGCATCTCCGGGCAGCCGGCTCCAAGTTTAACGCATTTTGCAACGCATGCCGTGGACCTATCAACACTTTTTTTTAACTTTTTCACCAATGCAGCGAGAACTTTCTCACAGCACTTGTCCGCAGCCTGTAAACAGAAAAAGAATACCTTTTTATTTTTATTTCAAAATTTCTTGTATAAATTAAGGGCCGTTCGTTTTGTGTTGATTTGTGAAATAGAGGAGCAGGGGTTAACGCAAAATGTGATATGACACATGGAGAATATAAATGTGAATGGCAATTTTTTGAATTGCTTTAAAAAAAATGAAAATTAGTCATTTTACTTCAAATTCTTTCCTCCATTTCCTTCTTTACTACTTTTTAAGAAGAATTGATTTTTTCCCCTTTTTTCAGAAAACTTCTTTTTTCACTAAAATTCAAACATTCAACAATTTTTCGTTGATAGTTAATTATTTTTAGTTGAAAGTCTATTATTATGTTTTGGTTCATATTGCATCTCTTTTGGTTAAAAATTCTACTATTTGGTTGAAAATAATTTGTTCGTTTTTGGTTGGAAAGTAATTTTTTTAAATAAAAAATTAATTATTACATTAATGGCTGAAAATTAATCCTTTCTATTTGAAAATTAAGCTATTTGGTCAGAAAAAAAAACGTTGGGGTTGAAAAGAAACATTTTGGGATTGATAATTCAAACTTTATTCTGGAGAAATCGCTTCTTTGGTTTTGTAACGTGGTTGAAATTCTTTTTCTCTCTTGACTAAAAAATCTTTCCTAATTGAACATTCAACTCTTTTGTTTTTTGATCCTTTTTATTTGAAAATTCAACTATTTGTTCAGAAAGAAAAATGTTGTGGTTGAAAAGAAACATTTTGGGATTGATAATTCAAACTTTGCTCTGGAGAATTCGCTTCTTTGGTTTTGTAACGTGGTTGAAATTCTTTTTCTCTTGACTAAAAAATCTTTCCTAATTGAACATTCAACTCTTTTGTCGAAAATTCGTATTTTTGGTTTAAAAATGCATCCTCTTTCGTAGAAATTCAATCTTTTTTGATTAAAAATTCAACTTCTTGGTTAAAACTGGAATTTTAGTTGGAAATTAAATTATTTTGTTAAAAATTCAACTTTTTTGTGTACAATTTAATTTTTTTGTTTAAAATTTAACTGTTTTGTTGAAAATTTGTCTTTTTTATAGAAAATTCGTTCTTTTGGATTGAAAATTCAACTATTTTTCTGAAAAATGAGTCCCTGTTGCTTAAAAGTTTGACTATTTGGCTGGAAATGCAACTGTTTGTTTAATAATTAATTTTTTTCTGAAAATTCAACTATATGATTAAAAATTCATCTTTGTTGGTCGAAAATTCAACTATGTGGTTGAAGTGGAACTATTTTGTTGAAAATTCTACTATTTTATTAAGAAATCATATTTTTCAATAGAAAATTGAACTCCTTTGTTGCAAATTCATCTTTTTGGATTGAAAATTCATCTTTCTTGGTAGAACTGTTCTTAGTTGAAAATTCTCCTTTCTGGTTAAAAATTCAACTGTTTTTGGTTAAAGTTAGATTTTTTTCTTGAAAATTCGTCTCTTTCGCTGTAAATTTCAACAAATTTATCTGAAATTAATTTGTTTGTTTGTTTAAATATCAATTAATCTGTTGAAAATCATGTTTCATAATTGAAAATTCATCATTTTGGGTTTAAAAGACAACTGTTTTCTGAAAAATTCGACTTTTCAGCTTGAAAACTCAACTTATTCATTGAAGATTCATCTCTTTTGGTAGAAAAATAATCTTTTCTGATTGAAAATTCAACTTTTCTGTTAAAAATGCAATAATCATATTTCGACTTGAAACGACCTTTTTTGAGAGCATTTTGGGCTGTGATCTCGGTGAAAATATTTTGTTGTATCTTTTATGTTTTACTTTAGGCATTTATCAAATGAAATCGAGGAAAAATTTTGACTCAAAGGGTGAGGGGTGTTCTTATTTGTTACGTTATAAATAATATTTTTGTATGTACCTTATTATTCTTAGTTTTTTCGGCTTCATCATAACACTGGTCGCATTGGGCCGCTGCGGCATCCACCTTTTTATGGAATCCGTAACGGTTATTAGCCTCTGTCATACAATTGGGTATTAATCCTTCCATTTCTAAGGAATCTGTTCCTTTTGGTTTCGCAGCGAAAGCTGCGTGCTGGTGAGAAAGAAGAATAAAACGATTAGAGATATTAAAAAAAAATTAATGTAGCAAATATTCAGGGATTAAAAATTATTTTAACCAACTGACCCAGAAAGGTTTTTCCAATTTTTTCAAGGGCTCATAATATCTGTGCATAGTTTCGTCATGACGTGGGTTATACATAGAATAAGCTATGTCATCTGCGAAGACTGTCTGTAACAATTGAAAATATTATGTCAAAAATTTTATATTTTAATTTATAATACATTTAATGTAAATATATAATATGGGGCATTATTTCTTAAGTAAGCTTTCAAATTTGAAGTTGAAATATTTATTCTTTCAAAAAATTCTTATGATCAGTAAAAAGGGCGTGAAAATCCTATCGAAACTATGCTAGAAGAAATTTTTCTGTCTCCATTAGAATTGTTCAAACTGTAAAAAAGAAACTCCACGCATAAACTAACCGAAACAAAATATCTCATCGTCTTTTTTCTTCAACTTACGCGAAATGCATTATTGTTATTTTTTTGATTTCTGAAATATTTAAATCTGAATAAAATTTTTTGTACTGCGTCGCAAATGGAGTGACAAAGTTTTTTCAAAAAAGCAAAACAAAATGGCATTTAAATTCATGTTGATGTGCTTAATATGAGGTGTGTATATTTCAGAAGAGTCGATAACAGTCGGATAATTGATATGTGATTGGTCAAAATTTGTGAGTTACTTACTTGGAAGGCGCAGAAAGCCAGGAAGCCAAAGATCGCACACTCCATGATTGAATAATTTGATTAATTTTCTTTAGCAAAAGTTTCCAGAACTATTTGTTCTTCGTCTGCAAAGCTGCCTTTTTATATACAATATTTATTGTGTGGAATGTTTGTTCAGTTGACTTAAGAGGGAAGAATGATCAAATTATCATGATTTAAAGCCTAGCAGAGAAGGTGAAGTTGGTTCAACAAAAATCCGTTCTATGGAAATTATTGTTTAAATTGTGAGAATATGATGATGTAATTTTTTATACGACGATTGAATATCACGCATATATCACGTGTGAAAAATATTTTTCTTCACACATACAGTAAATCCCGACAAAGCGTCCGGTGCTTTGTTAAGGTGATTCAAACAAGTGGGTTTTTAGAATAATACAAAATATGGCTATAAGGATAAGTTGTTCGATGTAATATTTTTACCACATAATCTAAAGGCTTAAAAATTTGCATGACTACTATGTGTTTCAAAAATCCTGGCCCCTCTATAAATCATTGAATATCTCAATCAAAAAAAATCGCTTAAAAAAAGGAAAAACATCTTGCCAATCCTCATTTCATTACGAATAAGTACAATATCATTTGATTGCGATGCGCCCATAAGTTTCTATGCAAATTCGCAGTGAAGTTGAAAAAAGGTGGTTAAAAAAACCTTTTAGACCTTGGTCAACTTTCGACCGTTCTATTTCGTGGGAAAATGCATGAATTGTTTGGCAAAAAATCGAGTAGTTAGCTTGATGTTTTATTTGTGAGAACGTTTTCGAAAAATTCAAAAATATTTATAACTGTGGTGTCGGCAGTAAATAAACGCGAAGGATGCTAACTCAGCTTCTAATCAAGCTGGAAGGCTCTACTGAAGCTTAAAATTTTCAAAAAAAAATCAAAAAATTCAATCAAGTCAATTTTGTTCGATTTAAGATTTTTTTATGTCGGTATACACAAGTATTTGTGGCAACTGGATAAGAAAATATGTGTCTGTGTTAACAAAAAAATGGTTTCATTTTGTTGTAAAACATGGGAAAATATATACCATTTTTTATGGTCTCCCTTTGATTATTATTTAATATTTTTATCAAACTATAAGGACAAAGAACAGTTCTTTTCCCGTCAATAAAGAAGTTCAAATATTTAATTTGTATATGTCGTTGGCCAAAAAAGCTAAATGAAAAAATTAGCAAAGGGAGCCCTATAGATACTCGGTTTTCTAAATTAACAAATATGTTTAAATTGAATGAAATTTTATCTTTCAACTTTATTTCTTCAATTTAAAGCGACTCTTAAAATAGTGACTTTTTTTGCATTTGAAATAATTATGTTTTTTCTTTGCTTCAGATGAAAGAGATGATTTGCTTAATAATATTTGTTTAATTAAAAAAAATATTGATTCAAATGTAGTACTGACTAAAATTTTTAAAATAATTAACTTAATCCCATTATTTTGAACGAAAAAATGGTATTTTTCGATTAAATAAAAGTTTTTTTTATGCACTTTCTAAATCTAAGTTGGTGAAATATCACTTATTACTAGTGAAATTCTACTCATTCAATTAGAGAATGGTGAGTCACTGAAAACGAAAGCAGAAAAGTACTAACTCGATTAGTTGGTGTATTAAATAATTCGAAAGGGGAAAACCTCTAATTTCTTAGTGAAAATATATGAATTTATTTGTATATTATTTTCAAAAAGTTAATAGAAATGGGAAATCTGACTAGTAGAAAAGTTTGATAAAACAACATGAATTGTGTAAATTTTACAATTTTATTGAAAAAATAAGATGGCAAATCGATTGATCTATAATAATAATACACGTTATTGAAGATTGGGGTAGTTACGCTCATTCATAATATCTGAATCATCAGTTTTAAACAGAAAAACTTTTCTCATCGACATAATTCAAAGTTGACGCATGAATAGAAGAGACTTTTTGATCATAAATTTTCAAATAGAGTAATTCTGACAATTTTTGTAAATAACTCATAAAGCTGGGAAAGGGATAGGGTGCAACAGAACTCTTCCTTTCCCTTTTCCAGCTCAAAAATTATAATTTCGAATACGAAATTTGATTTGTCCGATTTGTGTTTGTATTTAAAACATTTTTTGTATTATTTTGTAATTTTGTATTTTTAGTATATTTCTATTTTTAAATTGAGCAAAATGAAGACTTTGGTTTGTCTATCATTGAAAAAAATAACTAATGCTTCCTCTATGAGGAAGCAAATATATTTGCTAACGGGAAGCAAAGTGCTCGTGAAATGAGCACCATATAATTATAGATACAAAGTGGAAACGCTCGAGATCGAATTCACAGCTAGTTTAAAATAATCTCTTTAACTTTTCGTGAAAAATCGACTGAGAATTTCATTTAATACACTTATTATGACATTTTGTAACAATTGATTTAATATTACAGGCTCCAAGTCTACTCAAATACTCAAACATCGAATTTTCTCCATAAAAGGTGCCTATATCTCGAGAACTAATGGACGAATCAACATATACTGAAAAATAGTACCTGAGTTTCAGCTGACCGAATTATGTTGAAATTTTTGAACCAGTTGGTTGAATAGATGAATAATGTATGCTCTATGTCGAATGAATTATTACTAAAAGTTATACGTTTTTCATTTAAAAGTGATAGACTGTACTATTTCTATGAAACTTTCATCGAAAAAGAATTTTGCTGTTCAAGAACAACATTTGGATTTCAGCTATATAATCTCTTTGTTTTAACGATTAAAACATATAATTAATTAATTATAATAGTCAAAATAAATTATGCTGCAAAATTATGTGAAATTTTTCAAAATTGGCTTCTTGAGAAATGTTTGTGCAATATTCTGCAAATAGTTGTCAAGAGAGGACATGTGTAAAATTTGTTTATAAACCAAAGTTGTAACTTCGCCGAATTATCGTGAAATTTCATTTTCCTGGGCATGAAGGGAAGTAAAAGTACAGAGTTTGTTAGCATGAGAAACAGCAAAGGTGAAATGCTATATGATATAGACGGGATAGTAGACGCTTTAAAAGACTCTTTTAAAGAACTATTAGGAGGTGAAGATATAGGGCAACAAAACTACGACATTGAACATAATGCATTAGAAAACCCAATTGAAAAAGTCAGTGTCACTGAGGTCAAAGATATAATTAAGAACTTGAAAAACGGTAAGGCTGCTGGTTTAGACAGTATTAGCGCTGAAATGCTTAAATACGGTGGCGAGTACATACCTCACAGGTTGTGCGAATTGATAAATTTATGTTTCGAGACAGGAGAAGTCCCAGACGATTGGAGAAAGGCGATTATTGTACCAATATATAAAAAGGGAGATAAAAGCAACTGCAGTAATTACAGAAGTATCAGCCTACTAAGGACCGTAAGTAAAATATACTCAAAAATACTTATTCGTAGGGTAATGGAAATTACAGAAGAGAAGATATGGGAAGTCCAAAGTGGATTTATGCCAGGAAGATCATGTACAGATCAGATATTTAGCCTAAGACAGATCACAGAAAAAAGCTTGAGAGTAGGAAAGAAAGTTTTCTGTGCATTTATTGACCTAGAAAAAGCATTCGACACGGTAAATAGAAGTAAACTTTGGGAAGTCCTTAAAGAGTATGGAGTGAATGGAAGGCTCCTGCAAGCAATAAAAACAATATATACGGGTAGTAAAGCAAGTGTAAGGGTAAATGGGAAACTGAGTGACTGGTTCGATATTATGCAAGGCGTGAAACAAGGATGCGTTATGTCCTCGTGGCTATTTATCATATTCATGGATAAGTGTCTAAGAACTGCCCTCTTCAACGAAAAAGGTATAGATCTCGAAACCGTCAAAGTACGTGGGTTGGCTTTCGCAGATGACAAGATTGTTATGGCAGAATCAGTCGAAGACTTGCAAAGAATGTTGAATAAACTTAACACAAGCATGAAGAACATGGACCTCCAAATTAACGTGAATAAAACGAAAGTCATGGTTTTTGAGGGAAAAAGTGAGAAAACAATATGCAACATTGTCCTAAATGATGTGAGATTAGAACAAGTTGACAAGTACGTATATCTAGGTAGTCTATTCACTAGCGACGGAAAAATAGATGGAGAATTAGATAGGCGCATAAATAAGGGTAAGCAGGTTATCGGTAGAGCAGGGTCCATCCTCACGAATAAAAACATATCAAAAAAAGCTAAAATGGCCATACATAATTCCATATTCGTACCAACTGTACTATACGGTAGCGAGGCATGGACCTGTCAAGAAAAGGACAGGAGTAAAATCAACGCGATCGGCATGAAACCTCTGCGCATAATATGCGGAAAAACACTGATGGACAAAGTCCGAAACGAGATAATCCTCAAAGAATGTGGTACAGGAGACACGCTAGTTGACATATGGGAAAGAAATCAGTTAAGATGGTTCGGACATCTTGAAAGAATGAAAGATGAACGACTGACGAAGCAAGTATATAAAGGTAAAGTAAATGGCAGAATGCCCAGAGGTAGACCGCCGAAAGAATGGTTAGAATCTGTAAATGAGACATTTATCCGAAGAGACATAAGAAGTCATAGGAACAGAAGAGCTTGCATGAAGAAATGCATGGACGTAAAGGAAGCTAGAGTAGTATGCCAGGACAGAAATGTGTGGCGACAAATAGTTTATAAGCAGAGTGACAATAGAGTGAATGATGCCTGAAACAAAGACCTTGGATACTAATGGGCCCAAGTGGGGAACCATACATAACAATTTTGTGAGGCTCCTCACTTGGGGTGATCGCTAGAGAGATTGATCAGCTACCTGGGTCGGAGCAGTGTTGCGGAGTGAACGTGTTATTTGAATAAGTAACACGAAAACTCCAGATCACTCTAAAATATCTATACCATAACACATATACCTATATACCTATCTACCTTATACCATATAACGACCTACTTTACACCTATATACCTATCCCACTACTTTCCAACCGAGTAAGTCACGCCTACCCCAAAAGGGAAATGGCTTAATGGTATAATAATAATAATAATAGTACGTGTCTTGAAAAGCAACGTAGAATTTTTCCAAATTTCTCGTTTTAATAGTTATCGAGATATTTATCTGCAAATATGTCAATTCTAGCACAAATGTATTTTTTTATAACACCATAACTCGGAAACAGTTAATTAGACAAAAAAAATGGTTTAGAGAAAAAGTTCATTATGTATTAAAATAAATGTCAATAAACAAACTTGTAAATTATAATTATTTAATGGATGTCTATACAAAAGGGTTAAAGTAAAAATTTTACAGTGGAAAAAATTCGATGGATTCACTGTAATTACGTCTTTAAATAATAAAATAGTAATATTTTCGAAATATTTGATCAAATGAGTAATATATTAATTATTGTAATATTTCATTTCCTGATCTGTTGCTGCAAAGTTTTTTCATTATCAAATGGTTTACGTGGTATTTGGCATATGTAGAAGTATTGAAAGAATTATTTTTAGAGTGGATAAACTAAGGTGAAATAGACTAAGTAAATAATTCTTAGTTTTTATCTATTTTCCTTGTTAATACGATGTATTGGTGGAGATGACATGCAGAATGTTACACAATTGCGTTCTTTTGTTACAGTAAATTTTTCGATTTATCACGGCTCGAGTTCAAATATTTGATTCGTACACGTTTCTGGCCTCTAGGATAACCTCGAATCCAGACAGGTGGGCTTAGAAGCAAGAAATATCTAGATTTACGTACAAATAATTTTACAGAGGGTTTTTGCGATGTTGCGAACATAAATTTTTGAAAATAATACTAAATTCAAAATTTCGGATCGAAGCGGACTGCTGGGAAACTAAAAAATGAGGCACATTGTACAAAACTTAACTTATATATCTCGACCAAGAAGTATTTCAAAAAATGTATCGAATATTTATACCAGATTTCATATTATTAAGGTAGATAGTTTTTCCGCCATAAAATAATAGGTTTAATGAACAGTTGAAGAACATAAAAAACTTTAAACTTTGTTTTTATTTGTTTCAATTTTTATCACAAGAATTATTTAATCACTCCTACTGCAGATAGCACCTTGAGTCTTCTCGCAATCGGGATCTTAATTTTTAATCATCTTCCTGCAGTCGGCTCCAAGTTGAGCGCATTTTTCAATACATATCAAAACCTTATGACGTAATAGGTTTGCCTGTTTTCCAGTGCAGCATTAATTTTATTACGAAATTTTTTCGCATCCTTTAAACGGACAGAAATAATTTTTTGTTATATTTATGTTTGATTTTCTTTTATAAATTAACCCTATTACTGATCTCATACAATTTTATTGTATGCTCGTCATTGCTACAAATTTAAGAATGTTGGACCTAGACAATACAATTTTTGTCAGTATATCAAATATGCGTAAAAATATAAATATTCTTTATGATATTACAGCATTTTCTAATACAACAAGATTTCATTTTTTATTATTATACCATTAAGCCATTTCCCTTTCGGGGTAGGCGACACTCGCTCGGTTGGAAAATAGTAATGTGGGGAAGGAGGTATAGATTTTTTAGATCGATCTAGAATCTTCGTGTTATTTCTTTCAATAACACGTTCGTTCTGAATATATATGTATATATGAATATATATATATATATATATATATATGTTATATATGTTTAATTTTAGAAAAATATAAGCCAGGAACTGCACTCTAAACTCACAAAAGCAACATTTGTCTCATCGCTTTTTTTCTTCAGCTTACACAAAATGCATTTCTGTTATTGTATTTGAAAAATTTCAGTCTGAGCCAAATTTTTTTTTCGTTTCATTAAAAGATATATTTTCAATCAAAGAATCAGTTTTTGTTTCAATGTGAATTTGTATTCAATTGAAAATAATTTTTCTAGCTAAATTAATGTCGGTTAAATGAAAAAATTATGACAAAGAAACGGTTTTCTTAATTTTAACACAAATATTTCGCTGGGTATAACTTTTCGGGTGTCGTAAACATGCGACATACCACATTATTTGTCAAAAAGCTAAATTATTTGGTCATACAGGAAACATTGTTATCAGAATAGGAAAATAAAGATACGAGAAAAACAGATATTATTTGATCCAATGTTACCTTGGGCGAGGATTCAAATTATGACAATTTCTTAAATCTTCCACAACTGTTTTGTTGTTCGTGAAAAAAATGCGGAAATTCAATTTTTCGACAAAAAATTCTCGTGGTCACAAAAATGGTTTAGTCCGGAATAAAACTCACAGGATGTCTTCCTTATCGAAGTAAAAATTTAGCATAAAAATTGAAAAAAATATAAGTCTACTGAAATACTGAAAATATTATCTTTCCCGCAACGGGATTTCAAATGTTTTAAAAATATTTTAAGAGATACTGAAGCATTTTCACGAATTTTGTAGGATGTCAGGGAATTCTCATGAGATTTCGATGATTTAAAGGTATTTCATAAGATTTTAATTGATTTTAACAGATTTCAAGCGATACGAAAATATTTAAATGATTTCCACGGATTTTAGAGGATTACGATTACAATAGATTAAAACAAAAATTTTAACTACCGCCGAGTATGGTAAAGGACTTTCAGGAATTTTTAAGAATTTGAGTGTGTTCAAAAATGTTAATTGTACGACATTCAAATCATATCATGTCTGAGAAATATTTTTAAAAATGTATTCCATCTATTTATATCAGATTTGATATTTATAAAGTTGATAGCTTCTACGCCGTAAAAAAACAGATTTAAAAAACAATTAAAGAACTTGAACAAGCTTGAAATTTTGTGTTTATTTTGTTTAAACTTGTATATAAACGTATTATAACAAGAGTCACTGTCAAGGATCAAGCACGTGACAGTTACAAAAATTATTTAAACACTTTCTGGAAGTAGTTTAACCATCTTTAGGCAGACGTCGGCTCCAAGTTCCTCGCATTTTTTTACGCATGCCACACCCTTATCAATATTTGCTTTGTCCGCTTTCATAAATGCAGCAACAGCTTTATCACAGCACTCGTTCGCAACCTGTAAATAGAAAAAGAATATCTTTTTTTGAGTTAATGTTAAAATTTGTTTTATAAATTAACCCTATTAAGAGCGGTTTAAAAACTACGTCGTAGTGCCAAGGTTTGGGGGGGGGGGGGCCAAACAGGTTTTGTGACGATTTCTGTATCGCAGAATGTGATATCACATATGGAAGATATAAATTTAATATCATTTTTTTGACATGCTTGAAAAAAATGAAATGTAGTGATTTTATTTTAACCCTTTTCTCTATAAGTCTTCTCTTCACCCCTTCTTTAAAGAATTCCCCCTTTTCCCCTGTTTAAAAAAAAACTTTCCCGCTTTCTTGTTTTTGTTCTAAAATTCAAACTGAATTGATAGAACCCTGTGACAAAATTAAACATTTTTTGTTGAAAGTGAATTATTTTTAATCGAAAAGTCTACTTTTATGCTTTTGGTTAAGAATTGACCTCTTTTGCTTGAAGATTCTACTTTTTTGGTTAAAGATTTAACTATTTTTTTGGACATTTGTTCGTTTTTGGCTGAAAAATAATTTTTATATTCTCATCAGAGAATGTAGTAGATTTTTTAACTGAAAAATTTAATTATTCCATTATCGTCTGAAAATGTATCCGTTTTACATGCAAATTCAACAATTTGGTTAAACAATTTATCTGTTTCGTTGAAAATTCTATTATTTTCATAGAAATGTCAACTATTGGATTGAAAAGTCACATTTGGGGTGAAAAATTCAGACTTATTTCTAGAGAAATCGTACTTCTGGTTTGAAGATGCATCTCGTCTGGTAGAAATTCGATCTTTTTTTGTTGAAAATTCAACTGTTTGTTAAAAAATAATCTTTTTCGGTGGAGGGTTCAACTATTATTGAAAATTAAAAATTCGTGTTCATTGATCGAACTCAACTGTTTGTGCTTTAGAATAAAAGTATGCTGTTGTTGAAATATAAATTAGTATGTTTTTCCATGCAAATTCATCTTATTGGCTGAATTCTACTGTTTTTCATTCAGCAGTATATTACATCACAAGTAGGGTTAGGCACGTCTTTACACAGAGAGATCAATGTTCACACGACGAGTAGGAAAACCATGTCCATGGTTTTTCTTGTCCTTGCGAACATTGAATTCCACGTGAAGTCGTGTGTAACTCTACGAGTGATGTGAGATATTCTTTTCGAAACCACCACGTTATGAGACTCTGTAGAACCCTCAGAAAAGTTTTGTTTAAATTTTAACTGTTTTGTTAAACATCCGTTTTCTAGGATAGAAAACTTGTTCTTCTGAATTGAAAATTCAACTGTGTGCTAAAAAATAAGTCCCTTTTCTTAAAAGTTCGACTATTTGGTTGTAAATGAAACTGTTTGTTTAATAATTAATTTTTTCCTGGCAATTAAACTCCTTGATTGAAAATTCATCTTTGTAGGTCGAAATTCAACTATATAGATAAATTTCAAATATTTTGTCTAAAATTAGTTTTTGTATGTTTAAAAATCAACCATTTTGTGGGAAAATCACCTTTCATAGTTAAAAATCATCTTTTCGGGTTTAAAAGTCTAATGATTTTGAAACATTCGACTTTTTACCAGAAAACACAACTGTTTCGTTGAAAATTCATCTATTTTGGTAGAAAATGAACACTTTTATTTGAAAATGCAACTATTCTGTTATAAATGCAATATATTTGATATGAAACCACCTGTTTCGAGATCATTTTGGGCTGTGAACACGGTTAAAATATTATGTTTGTATGTTTTGTGCTTCATTTTAGGAATTTATCAAACGGAGTGGAAGAAAAATTTTGATTCACAGGGTAGAGGGTGTTCTTGTTTCTGACGACCGAGATAAGAGTGGAAAATACATATGTTCAAAATAGCGTGACGTAGTTTTTGACCGGTCCCTTACTGATCTCTTAATAAGTATTTATTGTATATTCGTCATTACTGAAAAGTTGAGAATTTTGGGAGCAATGCAATACCGTCTTTTTGAGTATAGCAAACATGGATAAAATGTGTAAAAATTATACATTTTCTTTATCATTTTATAGTATTTTCTTTCTCAATGAGATTATGTTTTATGAACCTAAATTTGCAAAAATCAACTATGAGTGTTAAGGTTTAGGTTCCAGATCCCGTGTGGAAATAATTCATGGCGCTAGGCCGTTCCAGTCTAGACCGCCACGAGTCTATGCTGGCGCTATCTCGTGTAACTGTGCTGGGGCGGTGCGCAAATGTAACGCTCCAATCGACCAGCCGCTATCTAAGCCGGCTGTACTGACGCGTTCTAGCGAATCCAGCCAAATCTAGCAGACCTGGATGCAACCTAGATTGTAAATTTAATATTGCTTTGAGGCTAGGAAATAATTCTATAATTTCGAGGATTGTACCAACTATAAGCTGTATAATCTTACACATGTATGAATAAATCAGTTTGATTCATAATTAATAATGATCTAAAACAATATTTATAAATGAAATACTTACCTAATGATGAATTGAATTACAAATTCTGCAATGACAACACAGTACAGCACTGACAACATGGGCAATTTAATTATTTCTATTTCTTTCGATTACTGCACTGTAGCAACGTTCGCATGATTGGTGAAACTCGTTGATGCCTGCTTTTTCTAAGTCCAAATAGTACTACTTTCTAGAATCAAGCTAGATTTTGGACAGAATTTCTATATTGATACGATTTTGAATTCTAGCTAGTGACATTAGTGGGTCTGGACAGAACTGCGTGATGGAATTTGCTATCTAGTAAGTATAGATAGCGCCAAAAGACCGCCGAGCTAGTCTGGCGTAAATAGACAGCCACGAATAATCCAGTAATGGCGCTAGGATCATTCCAGTCAGCCAGAAATTATTTCCACACGGGATGAAATAAATAAATAGATATTCATATAAAACTGGATTGGAAAAGTGCACATATTTTTGTTAAATAGATTATAAATAATAGTTTGTGTGTACCTTGATATTCTTTGTTTTGTCATTTTTATCATAACATTTGTCGCATTCGTCCACTGCGGTATTGTAGATTTTATAATAATATCCGTTATCAATTGCAGGGGGTGGCAAACAATTTCTTATGTATCCATTTATTTCGTCAGTCTTCTTTGGTTTTGGTTTCATAGCGTTAACTGCATCCTGGTAAGAAAGAAGAATAAAAAGATAAGAAATATTTAAATTGTTCTTAAATTAAACATATATTTAGCGATTAAAAATTATGCTCGTCAACTGACCCAAAAAGGTTTTTCTGATTTAGTTTCGGCCTGAAACAATTTCTTTTCACTTTCTACATGTCTAGCATCTACAAACGTCCCGTTCACGTTTGAGTCATATGCGAAGACTGTCTGTAAAGATTGAAAGTGTTATGTTTAAAATTTTATTGCTTAATTTATAATATATTTAATGTATCTATATGATATAGGTCATTATTTCTCAACTACCCGTACCCTACTTAGAAAATAAAAGTTGTATGATCTAAGGGATCTAAGGCAAACTTGGAAAAGTGTTGTGCTATTGGAGAGTAGTTCATGGGGGAAAATTTGGTTGGAAGTAGAGAAATGAGGGGAAATTATAGGAAGTTAAGGAAAATAAGGGGTACAGAAGTGGGGATGTGATGCAAAGTAGGAAAAACGATTGTGAGCGGAGGGCTAGGAGAATATAGTGCGGGCGAGTAGGGGTTTTGACCTTAATTTTTGAAGGTCAAATATTTATCAAAAAAAAATGATTACCGCTGATAAAAATGCAAGAATAAACATATTCAAATTATAGTGAATTTTTCTTTATTGCTATTAAATGAGTTAAAAATCGTCAAACCAGATGTTATATTCTCAACAACTAGTAATCGCTTATTTTCAGAAATAAAAAATAATAATGCCACTTTTAATATAAAAAAATGTTTTTTTTTCCAAAAGCATGAAATTTGTTTTTCACTTTTAATTTTGAACGTGAAAGATTTATTTTTTCAAAACAGGAACCCCACTCAAAAACTCACAAAAATAAAAATTTATCTGATCGAGTTTTTTCTTTAACTAAATTTTTTTGTACTGTTTCGCAAATGGAGTGACAAAGTTTTTTTCAAAACAGCAAAGAAGATTTTCAGTTAAATCAAAGTTAAATTTCTGTTAATGTGCTTAATACGAGGTGTCGAAATTCAAAAGAAGTCGGTAACAGTAGGAAAACTAATACGTAATTTGTCAGAATTTGTGAGAGACTTACTTGGAACACACAGAAAGCCAATGAGCAGAAGATCGCAAACTTCATAATCGAATAATTCGTTTAATGTCTACTTCCTGGCAAAGATGAACCAAAACTATTTGATCTCAGTCTAAAAAGCTGCCTCTTTATACTAAATACTTATCACGTGGAATGTTTATTTAATTGGTGGAAGAGGAAAGAGTGATCAAATTATCATGATATGAATTCTCGGTGACGGTAACGTTGAGTCAACAAAAATAAGTTTTTCTGAAATCATTGTTTAAATTGTGAGAATATGCTGATATAATTTTTCATCCGACAAAATGTTTACGAAGCCAGAAAAGCTGCCCGAAATTCCATACGAGGCTGAATTCATATTAAATATCATGCATGTATCACGTGTAAAAAAAGTCTTCTTCACACATACGAGAATATTACATGAATAGTATGTTTGAGAACCAATTACTTTTACTGAAAAACACTCGATCATCCACTTGCCAGCCATTTTGCACGGTTATAAGATTTTTTTGGGGGGTGGGGTGTATGGAGAAACTGAAATGCAATCCAGATTGTACCAAGTTCAAACCATATTATGGCCAAAAAATATTTAAAAATGTTTAATAAACGATTGAATAACATATATTTGTAAAAGGGGCTTGAGGATGCGTTTACGCGTGCAAGATAACTAAATATATATGTAAATTATATCATTTTCAAAATTGTGTGTGTTCACCAACTTAGTACAAATTTTCATTATTTTACATGGAATCAATTTATGTTTCAGACAGGAAAATGCTGAAAAATAAAATTAACAAAACTAAAATCTACGTAAAGAAATTAATTTCTGTTTTTGAACAAGCAACTATATTCCCGAATCATGGATTGTTATATGGTTAAATTAACTGACTTAAATTTTTGCAAACCCTGCAGAAAATTCAGTAACCTTCAGAGAAAATCTATGCTGTCTTTGTAATCTTTATCATTTTAGCGCAAATTGCCAAATCAATTCTAAATTTCTAACCTTTGCGTCAAAGTGATTCCGATGTAATTAGCGTTATATTCAGTATTACAACATTTTGATTGCAGCTATACAATATCTTGGTCTTGAAGATTTAAGAATATGATTCATCAATATTAATAGTCAAAATACATTGTGCTGCAAATCTATTTTATAGGCTCCGCCAATATCGTTAGTTTGTTTCCTACGATGTTTGTAGCCATTTTTTTCAGTTTTATAAAAATCCTTCTGTTTTTGAAAAGCCCCGGGTAATGAATATCCAGGGTAACTTTTCAAAATGTTGGTCAAAATTATTCAGACAAGTTTTTTTACAAATACATTGTTCATGGAAAAAATTCAAATTGCAAATTGCTTCTTGAAATATGTTCTTCACACAGGCAAAATAAATTTTCTGATAAAATTAAAACTTTCTTTTGTATGCAATTTTAAAAAATTGCCGTTCTTGCCAACTATTTGTGCAATATTCTATGAATAGTAGTAAGAAAAGGACCTTTTTAAAATTCGTTTATAAACCAAAGATTTAACTTAATCAAATTATCGTAAAATTTAATTCTTCTTTGTGGAGAACATGTCTTAAAAAGCAACATGCATATTTTCGAGGTTTCTTGTTTTAATTTGTGTTAAGGTATTTATCTACAACTATATCAATTTCAGTAGAAACGTATTTGTTTACAATGCCATAACTTGAAAGTGGTCAATTGGGCAAAAAAAGTGTAGCAGAGAAAAAGTCCCATAATAATAAATATCAGATGCTCGAACTATCTGAGTTATTGAAAACAAATTTTTATTAAGTAATACAATCCTAATTTCCAAAGCTTGCAGATTTTAACTACGCCCCATTGAATAAACAGACTATGATCAATATATTGGTCTTTTTTAAGAAAATGATGGATAAAAAAAAGTGTTAAAATAAAAATTTTAGAGCATACGAAATTTGGTCGTTTGAGAGTAATTCCGTGTTTAAATAAGAAAGTAGTAATATTGTTGTAATATTTTATTATATTATATTATAATTATAAATTATATTTTCCCAAAGCAATTAGTAGTTTTTCACTTTTGAATTATTGAATTTTTTTATATAATCAAATTAGCAATTTCCTACTAATCTTTAATGGCTCACTTTTCTGTAATTGAATTATTAGAATTTATTAGGATCTTCTAATATTTTTATTTTGGTTCAATCGTAGAATATGGTTATTATATGGACAACAAAATATTTCGTCAACCCGACCAAAATTGTTGATTTTATTATTCCAATATTGTGGCCGATGGAGTATTTGGTTAATTCAACCAAAAAATTTGCCTGAGCCAATCAAATATCATGTTGAATAAACCAAAATTTGTTTGATTCAACTAAACGTCCCTGCATATCCAAGAATTTTTTTTTGAATGTGGTTAATCGTGGTAAAAATATATACCATTTTTTACAGTCTTTTTTTGAATATTATTTCATATTTTTACTGAAAAATTATGAGAAACACAATATTTTCCCCGTTAATGACGCAGTTCAAATATTCAATTTGTACACGTCGTTGTCCTCGTATTCAGACAGGCTGGGTTAAAACCAAGAAATATGTATCTAGATTCGAATAAAAATCATTTGACAGGTATTTATTGGGTTGCAGATTTAAAATGTTTGAACAATATACAATTTAATATATGTAATCAAAGCGGACTGTTGAGCAATTAAAACAAATCGGATTTTACAAAATTGCAATTATGCATCTTCTCAAAAATAATATTGAAAAAATTCATCCGACATTTATACCATATTTCATAATAATAAATTGGATAGTTTTTTCGTCAGAAAAACAGGTTATATACTATTAAGGAGCTTAAAAAGCGTCGAATATTTGTTTTTGATTTTGGTTAAATGTGTATACGTGACTTCAGTTATTATTTCTGGGACAAAATTTAAAGTCGTTGAGATTGTAATTTTGTAATTTGTAATCTCTGCACTATTTAATCCATAAGAGATTAAAATTTGTAATTTGGCAGTTTAGTGGTATTGAATTTCAAATTGAATTGAAAATCTCGGAATTAGAAATATTTTAAATTTCAATTCTAAAAGTAAAAAAGTGGGAAGAGTTCCACTTTGAGTGATTCAATTTGCAGTTCAGTTTTGATCACTTGGAATGAAAAAATTTTCAGCTCTATGAGTTCGAATTTTTTTATTTCGATGATGGTGAGAAACTTTTTCTAAATGGGAAATGATCGGAAATCTTTTCCTCAATTAAAACGGCCACCCTGACATTGCCATCTAGGAATAGTAAATATTTCCCAATGTTAGGAGACCTATTGAAGAATGAAACTAAATTTAATTAGATCGGCTGCATAAAATTGTTAATAATTTATTTAGATTACTAATACGTATCTTTAATTAATTAAGATATTATATACCAATATGACTAAAGTTTATATATTTTTTATTGTTTCAGGTGAGTACTATGATATTCAGATCTGAGCTTGAAATAGATGCACGTACTTTGTTCATTATGATCGTAAGTAACGATTCTCAATTATTTTATGTTTTCTTATCTCGTAATGTTGATTGCCGTCCTTTTAATAGCGCCTTCGTCCATTTCTTCATACGAGAGTTCAAATTTGATAATTTCAATGAAAATTAAAACGTGCACGCTGCATTCAAGAATTAGTCAGTATTTTCACTAATTGACTTTAGTAAAATAAAGTTTAAGTATAAATACAGTCTAAATGTATGCACTTGAAATTCCAGAAAAATGGAATTCCAGCTTTTTAAACAATATATTTTTCATAAATCCACGCTCCCTTGGATAATTGCAATTTTCTGTCGTAAGCCAGAAAAATGTACAACTGTACACAATTTTAAAAATCGAATGCGGAATTCTGTTAAAAAGTAAGTCGCGAGGACCCAAAACATGCATAATTAATTTATAGCCCACTGATCTATTGAAATTTTTGAAAAATTATTATTTTTCTAAACTTTGTGCAAAAAATCACAAAGAAATATTTTGAAAATGGAAACAATCGCTAATCTGATCTAATATGTGAAATTGCACTAGTAATTAGTTAAATTTTACCAATTTTCATTCAGGGAGGCAATATTTTAAACCCATATTTATAATCTCTCAAACTCAAGACTATTATTAAAAAATTGTTTTAACTTCAAAGTTTATTTTGATTGTGCTTTTTCATCACCTTTAAGAATTTGATGCGACTTTTTGTGGACATTCTGCGAAATTCTATGCGGCTATCTTCATAATTTCATTCGACTAATGCGACTTTTTGAAAGTCTTTTAGTAGACCCGATCCCCGGAAATTCAAAAAATTCCCGATTGTACCAAATTTAAATTATGTATCTTCTCTAAAAACTGCTTTTTGGAATGTATCCGATATTACCAGATTTTCTATTAATAACGTCGATTAATATACGAATATTGGCCTAAAAGACAGGTTTAAAAAATGGAAGAAAACTGAAAAAAACATTGAATATTTGATTTTATTTGAATGTGTATACGTGAGTATAATCATTATTTCTTCGACTGCAAGTTTGTTAAAAATGAAATAGACATTGAAAAAAAATTAAAATAAGTGAGAAATCGCAGGTATAGTTATCAGAAAACAAATAATTGCAACACCAACGAAACCTAGCAAGCAATAGAATGCTCAAGTCGACAGCTGGGGTGCCGATGAATTTTTAACCCATTTATTAGCATTTTATTTTAAAATCTAAATACTAAAAATATTAACCTTAATGTTCGTTAAATCAAAAAATATATATTAAAGAAATGGTTCATTTAATTCAACACAAATATTTTTCTGATTGAAACTTATCTGGTGTCGTAAACATTCGAAGTACCTCATTATTTGTCGAAAATCTGAATTATTTGGTCATACAGTAAACATTTCTATAAGAACTGATAAACAACGATAGGAGCATAACATATTTATTAATAATTTTCCAACTCTGTTGTTTGTAAAAAATGCGAAAATTCAATTTATCGACAAAAAATTCTCGTTGTAACAAAAATTGTTTGGCCCGGCATAAAACTCACAGGATGTCTTCCTTATTGAAGTACAAACTGAATGTAAAAATGGCAAAAAATATAAGGGTGGGTTTTTTGTGAAAATAGGTTTTGTAAACCTTCTTAAAATTTTCCATTGGATTTCAAAAGAGGTCAATAAACCTCACTAGAAGGTAAAATGAAAATTTGTGTATCTCATTTCAAAAATTATAGAGGTTCAAAGAAAGAATTTGTGTTTATTTGACAAGGAAACTTCCAAATTCAATTACTTACAACTTCGCAGAAATTTTTCTTATCAAATAAGAAAAATTCGTATTGCCTAATTGAACACTGAGGACATCACATCATTTTTCGAAAATCTGAATCATTCAGACATACAGTAAACATATTACTTACATATAGTAACCATTTCGTTAGTTGTTATTTACATCTTCTCTAAAAAAATTGTCCATTATAATTCATTAGTACACTTTTATTTTGTATACTTTTTGGACTGTTATAACGTTTATCCTCCTGATGAGGGAAACAGAGTGTTTCCGAAACGTTGGTTTCTTCTTGTAAATTTTAAATAAAAATGGTCCGATAATGTAGAAACAACATTTTTGTTTCTTTTTCCTCCTTATTGGATTCTCGGACATTAAAGAAATTTATAAACATATTGCTGTTAGATCAATAAATTAAAGATTCGTCAAAAGCAAATTTTAGTTGACTTAACGCTATACCTTCGGCGAGACTAGAAATCATGATAATTTCGTAATTATTTACCCACTCTTCTCTTGTGAATTTCTTTTGCGTAAAATTAATTAACATTCTACGTGTTCTATATTTCGTATAAACGGGATTGCAAATTTCAAAGTATTTCCGAATATGATGAAGGACTTTCAGGGACTTGAAGGAATTTTTATGTATTTTGAAAGATCAGGGAATTCAGTGAGATTCAGAAACATTTCGACTACTTTTAAAGATTTAAATTAATTTTATATGGATTTCAAAGATTGCAAGGGATTCGTAATATTTTGAAATGTATCACGGAATTTGAAGGATTTTATCCGATTTTTAAAGTCCTTAAGCCATAGATGTCAAAGGATTAGGATTTCCAGGAAGCGTAATATAATTCAAAGAATTTCCATGAATTTTCAAACAATTTGAAAAATTTGAAGACAAATAATAAATTTTCAAAAGAATTCACGTGATTATGAATATGGATGTATGCGCTTTGACACAAGGATAAACTAAACCACGATCCGGATTATATGAAATTCAAATCATACCATGTCTGAAAAATACCTTTTTATATATATATATTTCATATTGTCATACATATATGAGATTTGATATCAATAAAGTTGATAGTTTCTTCGCTGTGAAAAACAGGTTCAAAAAGCATTCGTATTTGGCATCAGTTTTCGATTCGATTTAAAGAAATAGTTTTATTAATTTCAAATAATGAAATTAAATACATTGTTGCTTAAACTTCATCTAGTTCTTTATTCTAATGAAAAACTTTTAATTAAACGAATAGTATCAGAGAAATTATTTATTGAATTCAAAACAAGAGAATTCTTCAGTATTTAAAATCAAAGAAATTTTTACTTCGGTTAAAGATAGAGGAAACTATTCAAGAGTATGTCACCTTGTAGAATAGGTTATTTGAATTTTTCAGAATTTTCGAAAAAAATACTCAAAGCTTTCGATCCGAAAATTTGAAACAATATTTAGCACTACTAAACGAATTTTTGTCTAGATATTATGAATAACGAAAGATTGATGATTAAAAAACTGATCTTCGACTTATTTTCAATATTTGTTTATTAAAAAAATATATATTGATTGAAGTAGAGTACGGGCAACAATTTGTGAAATAATTTATTTAATTCCATTATTTCGAACCAACAAAATTGTCTGTTTCAATTACACAACAGCTTTTCATGCAGTCTTTGTACTAAAATGAGTGAAATCACTAATTAGTAGTGAAATTCTACTAAGTCAATTAGAGAATAGTGAAAATTACTAATTCGATTATTTGATATACTAAATAATTTGACAGGGGGAAACTACTAATTTTTGATTGAAAAAATATAAATTTATTTGTATATTAATTTTAATAAAGTAATAGAAATGGGAAATTTGGTGAACAGAAAAATTTTATAAAAGAGCACGTTCGTGTAAAATTTTTAACTTTATTGAAATAGTAAAAGTTCCTCTGAAAAAAGTGAAAAATTTTTTAATTTCAAATAATTATGCTTTTTCTCTTCTTTGAGTAAAAGAGATGATTTACTTCTTACTATTTGTTGAATTAAAAAAATGTAGATTAAAATAAAGTACAGGCTACAAAATTGGTGAAATAATTGATTTAATCTCATTACTTCAAACCAAGAAAATTGTTGCTTTTTTCAATAAAGTAGAAGTTTTTTCGAAACAGAAAAACGGCAATGTTTGAAAACCGTTGCTGATGATTCATTATCTTGATTAAAACATGAAAAAACACTACTTTTTCGGTCAATGCCAGCGCTCAATTATTTAGTTCGTACACGTCGTTGGCCTCGAACCCAGACATACGCGTTTTAAAATAAAAAAATATCGCGAATTGTATAAAAATATTTTTATTAGTGGTTTTTTGCGGGGTTGAAAATAGAAACTTTAGAAAATAATACAAAATATCAACTTTTTTATCGTAGCGGACTGTTAAGAAACTCAAAAATGATCAGGATTGTACGAAATTCAAAATGTATTTTGAAACCTTTCAAACTTTCAAAATTTCTTAAAATGCCTTGAAATTTTCTGAAACTTCATGAAATTCTATGAATTCCTCTGGAACCCCATAAGACCCCTAAAAATAATTTTAAATACCTTGAAAAACGGCGAAGAAAATTTT
Source organism: Andricus quercusramuli (assembly GCA_932178445.1). Lineage (NCBI taxonomy): Eukaryota > Metazoa > Arthropoda > Insecta > Hymenoptera > Cynipidae > Andricus > Andricus quercusramuli. Next base: position 219,109 of record CAKNXH010060180.1, read on the forward strand.
AATTCGTCATAATCAATTGGAAAATTTTAAACGCACCTGAAATTCAATAAAATCTCCGCAAATATTTTTAAATATTCAAACTGAAATTATTGAACATATTTTGCAATCCTTAGAAAGCCTCTGAATTCCTCAAAATGTTTAGAAATCACTTTAAACCCTGTGAAACCCCCTGATATCTTTGGAGTCTCTAGAAATCTATTGAAATTGAAACCTTTAGAAGTTTCGAAATATTCAGTTAAATATTTTTAAACTCATTAAAAACATTTAAAAAATTGTTAAAATCTCTTTAAATCCCTTAAAGTCTTCTAAAATTACTTAAAATCCTTTTAAAAAATCCTTATATACATATCCCTTGAATTCCTTTCATAGACCATGTGATCTCGTAAGATTCTTTGAAATCCCTTAATATATTCTTGAATCATTTCCAATTCTTAGAAAATCCATGAAATCCCTTGAAATGTTTTAAAGATTCTTGCAACCCTTCTATAAGTGCTGTGAAAGCTCTTAAAATATTTTGAAACCGTTCGCAAATCCCTAAAATCCTTTAAAATAATTTTGGATTCCTAAACATTCTTTAATTTTAGAATCTGTATTTTCAAGGACAATGCAATATTTCGTCATCATAACTATTACGAATTAAATTAACTGTAGTTGTAAACAATTTGAAATTTAGCAGCGGATTTTATTTTTAAATTTCAAATGTGATAATGTCGAGTCATTCAAAAACCAGTTTTTTAAAAACAACGAGTGCGAGATTTTCGAGACATGTCGGTACACCACTGTTTTTAAATAGAAATTTCCCATTTTTTGCCTCCATTCTTAGGCATACATTTTCAGTTTAAGGAATTATGAAATGCATTCAATTTATTTAATGATTTTTCAAATTCAACTGTAATTGGAATATTGTAAATTGAACAATAATTTATTTTACGCGAAGATTCTATTCAAAAATAAACAATTTACAGATTTGAAAATTAAAAATTGATCTTCTTTAATTCGAAAGCCTTAGCAGTTACACAAATGCAAACGTTAGATTTAAGTACTATGTATAAAATATTTTTATTTTTGAATAATTTCTCATATTAAACGCTTTTATTCAATTTCAAATCCTATTTAAATATTTTTCAGACTAAGATATTGCAGTTTCAGTTATTTAACTTCGAAATTTGTTGGTTAGAAGGGAGTAATGTGGGGGAGGGGTTATAGATTTTCAGATTGATCTAGAATTTCCGTTTTATCTATTTAAATAACACTTTCGTTCCGTAACGAATGTTGAACATTTAAAAACATTATACAGGGTGATCAAAAAGTCCTGGGACGGCTGAATATATCCTCAGGTAAGATATTTTTCCGGGAGGTCAAAGTTATTCTTGAGGTAACTTTCAACAAGAAATTCAAGGGTGACCTTTATTTTGAGCTTGACTATGACCTTCAAGGTTTTTTCAAGGTTAACTTAAAAAAAAATGAAAACCCCCTTTCTTACATCAACAATCGATAGAGCGGGAAATTTTACGTTCAAATATGTACCCAGGTCATACATAGGTACATTGTACCCTTGAAGGTCACTCTAAGGTCATTCAAACTTACACAAGGTCTGTATACCCTTGGGAACAGAAGCTTTTCAAATTTTTTTCGTAACGAGCAAAGTTACTAACTTTAACAAGGCGTGTTCAGTAGTGACCTTAAGCATAACCTTGAACTCGACCTTGAAGATGATCTTGAATGTAATTTCAAGGTCAATTTTTTCCCATCGGTTACCCTTTTTCAAGGTTACAATGTACCTTTGTATAACCTGGGTACATATTTGAACGTAAAATTTCCCGCTCTATCGATTGCCGATGTTAAAAAGGGAGCTTCAATTAAAAAAAAATGACCTTGAGAAAATCTTGAAGGTCATCATCAAGATCAAAATAATGGTCACCATTGAATTCCTCGTTGAAAGTTACTTCAAGAATGACCTTGACCTTCCTGAAAAATATCTTACCACCTGAGAAAATATTCAGCCGTCCCGGGACGTTTTGGACACCCGTTATAATTGGAATAAATATATTGTGAATATGAACAAACTTTTATGATACAAATTATAGAAAATATTCAACTACATAGCCTTGAAGCAAATAAACCATTTATGTTACTTAATTGAGAAAAAATTAAAATTTCATCTTTATATAATGTAATATTGTGAAAAAAGTAATAATCAAAATTAATAATTAGTTAATAATAAAACAATGAGCTTAAAAAATAAAAAGTAGTGAAAAGTTATTCTTATTGAAACATTCAAATAAGATTTACTTTGTATTATTTTTAAATTCGAACTTTAATTGCTGAAAATTTGATTTATTTTTTGGCAATATGAAGATTATTAAACATTAAATAAATTGAAAGACGAATGGATGTGAACTGAAAGCAGGGATTGGCACACAAACACTCGCAAGTAAAAAACACTAATTTATGCTGGATAACACATTTAGGGTTATTCAATAAACAGGGTATACGCTTTAAACTCGGAAATCGATATGATCAATTGATCACGCTCATACTGACTGATGTACCTATGGACCAGTATGATAGTCCTTCAAGTCCTTATAAATTAGGCCTTAGAATCTATAAATTTCCTTCAATCTCTACATTTATAATGAAAATAAATCGTTACATATCTAACATTATTAATCATCTTTTAAAGTGAATCTAGAAAAAAATGACACACCTGTGCATTTAATTTTGAAAATTTAATTCAGAAACTCATTTCACACCATCACAAATATGTTTGAAAAAGTTATAAAATTGGAAAAGAGGTATTTCAAATAAAAGCTTTCATCACAAAAATTGAAGCGAATATTCAACTACATAACATTTAAGAAAATAATTGATTTATATTTCTTGATTGAAAAAAATTAAAATTCAATCTTCATCTTTATTTCTTTCTAAAATCTTTTTTATTTCATTCAATCGATCTTTTTTTCATTTCAATCTTTATATTTTCAAATCGTTCTATCTTTATGTAATATAATATTGTAAACAAAATTAATCAAGTAATTGATAATTTTTACTCCATATTTTTTTCAATTAGAACTTTAGTTTCTGTACATTTTTGTTATTAATAATGCGTTAAAATTCAAACTAACTCCAGAAAATGTAAAACTGAATAGAAAAATAACAGCATTTAAATAATTTGGCTATGCAATGTGAAAATGTGAAAAAGTGTCATTTAAAGAATGCAATTTACGGGTCCTTACACTGAAATATTAATTGTAAATCACGCTCGAAAAATACATGAATTGTACTCTATAATGTAGCAGTGCCGTGGCGCCGAAATGTATATGTAATAGGGTCATCCACTCATTTTATTTTATTTTTGCATATTGAATTATATGCTCTAAAATCACTAATAATACCAGCATAGTGTGAAAAAACTTTTTTCGAATTTATATTTGAAGAAGAAAAATTTTACATATTTAAAATTCCTATTTCTTTCGCGCCCATTCCGCCATCTTGATGTGACGTAGCTAGGAGACAAAAGCTTGTAAATAAGCCGGGGCGATTCACGTTTTTTTTTTTTCATAAAAATGCAAAACAATCCGCGCTATCATTGGTGTTTTGTGCCTCAGTGCAAGAAACCCTCTGTCAAAAATTGAGGAAAATTATTTATATCTATACGCAAAGGTGAGGAATGAAAGAATGGTGCAAAATTGTTCGGCGTGACATGTGCCCTACCACATATTTAACGCCAACAGTATATTGTTGCGAAGATCATTTCAATGCTATAAGTAAATATTTTTTTGCAACACCCACCTCGAAAGTACTCCGTTCCGTGTAGCTAAGTTATACGCGAAGTGACTCATTCCGGATAACAATGCGGGAATAATATTGGCGCATGCGCAGTTCGATTCTTCTTTACTTTCCACATCAGCGGAATGTACGCGCATGCGCACTTTGCAGATAAGCAACTTTCTGCATCGCGACAATTCGGGGGCAACGTAGCAACAGCAGCGCTCAGTGTTTTAATGATTGAAGTTTTGTATTCTGGGTATCGTTTCTTTTCACAAAATATTTTTTTTCAAAATTTTTTTTTCACAAAATTTTTTTTTTCAAAATTTTTTTTCCAAAATTTTTTTTCATAATTTTTTTTTCACAAAATTTTTCTTTTCAAAATTTTTGTTCACAACATTTTTTTTCAAAAATTTTTTTCACAACATTTTTTTTTAACAATTTTTTTGCACAAAATTTTTTTCCAGAGCACTTTTTTTCAAAATTTTTTTTTCAAATTTTTTTCAAAAATTAAAAAAAAATGTTTTCCAACAAAATTCCTTTACTCCACTCTATGCAATATACAATTAGTATTTTTCGTTACCACCTCCTAACAACTTTCTCGGAAGGTTGTTGCAAAAAATAGCGTGTGATACACGTGCGCACAGGCAATTGCCTATTTTGCGCACTTGTATCCCAAATAGCTATTATTTTGAATGAAGAAATATATTTTCACAGCACGTCTGCGGAAAGTTCGATGTTTCGTGCCTCCGTAGACTCTGGAAAGTTGCCGATTTCTGAGCTTCGTCTCACTTTACACCTCTAGAGCTTGTAAAGTAGCCAAAATCGAACTTTTTCCTTAGACTCGCTGTGAAAAGTATTGTACTTGACATGTGAGAAGCAGGCAATACCCGATTCGCGTGATGCCATCAATCGCCTTCGGCTCGTAAAATAAAATATTTATAAAAGTAATTATAAATCTTATAATTATGAATTTCATAACAATTTTATAGAAGTAAATTAAATGAATGAAGATAAATGTTTCAAAATTTTATCGACATTTATGCCTTTTACTTACTTTTTCGCTTTCACTTCTCGAGTGACAGCAACATTGAAACTGGAGCTCCTCACGAAGAAATCGTTAGTCATAATTGTACTCAGTTTTGGCAAATTATCAAAACTGGCTTTAACGTATCTAGGCATATTGATACTTCATAAAAATAAACCCTTTTCGGCAAAAAACGTTGATAATTAATTATTTCGATTAATTTTATCAAACTGACCATGTATTTTCTTCGGTTTTGACGGAGCGTGACGTCACACCACGTGTTTCGAGCTGTGAGGGCGCCGCATGTGTTCTTTTATAAATCGACATTTACGGTGGATATTTCATCACTTTTTAATAAATTATTATAAATCAATAAATAATAGAAATTAATTTTTAATTTCACATTTTAATTCTTTGAGAGTCAAAGTTTATAAAGAACTAAAACAAAATTTTTGTGGATGACCCTATACACAATGTTGTATGATTGAAACAAAACGTCAGCATCCGTGGTTATTTATTTTCCTGGTCGTTGTTTATCGCAATCGGCATTATGTTTAATGCATCCTCCAAAGCATATTAATGCCTGATCATAACTTGGTTTGTTCGTATTTTTCGCGAAATCAGCAACTAAATTTTCAATTTTCGTTCCAGCATCCTGTAAATAAAAAAAATATATTTTTTAATACTGTTAAACAATTGCCTGTATGAATTAACTCTACTGAGGGTCGTTCAAAAGCTACGTCACACTGCCAGGGGTAAACGCAGAATGTAACATCACACATGGAAAAAATAAAAGTGAATAGCAATTTTTTGAAATGCTTTGAACAATGAAAATTAGTGATTTTATTTCGCACTGCTTCCTCCTGTTAATAAATTTTTTCAAATTGAAAACTACTATTAGATTTGTGGTTGAGAATTTATTTATGTTTTTTTGGTTGAAAGTTCTATTATTTGCATTCAATACAATTACAATTTGGTTGACATTTTTTTTCTTTCTTGACTGAAAAACCTTCCCTGGTTGAACATTTAACTCTCTTATCGGAAATTCGTATTTTTAGTTAATAAATACATCTTTTTGGTAAAAATTTGATCTTTTTGGGTTAAAAATGGATCTGTTTGCTGAAATTAATCTTGTTTCGTTTTGTTGAAAATTTAATCAGTTCTCCTAAAGTTTAACAGTTTTCTTTAACATTCGTCTTTTTAGATAGAAAATTCATTCTTTTGGAATGAAAATTCAACTGCTTTCTAAAAAATGAGTGTCTTTTGTTTGAAAATTCGTTCATTTGGCTTTAAATTCCAACTTTTCGAATTGACAGTTAAATTTTTTGTTTGAAAATGAACTATGTATTTTGCTAAAAAATCATCTTTCGTAGTTGAAAGTTCATCGTTTTGAGCTTAAAAGTCCACTGTTTTCTGAAACATTCGACTTTTTAGCTAGAAAACTCAACTGATTTATTGAAAATTCCATCCCTTCTGATAGAAAATTAATCTTCTTTGTTTGAAAATTCAACTACTTTCTTAAAAATGTAATATATTCCAACTTGCAACGGCTTGCTTTGAATTCATTTTGGTCTGTGATATTGGGTTAAAATGTTATTTTCGTATGTTTTTTCATTGTAACGTATCATGTGTAACTTGTTTTGTGACTGTTTATGTTCGACATTAAATAATTGAATAATTATATAAAAATGAATTTAAAAGGAACACAAATTGTCTTTGAAATATATTATAAATAATTTTTTTGTATGTACCACAGCTCTGCCATTTGCGTCGCCTTCATATAAATTAGTCACTTTGTTATTTAGTTTGTAAAACTTTTGTTTCCAATCTTGTTTTGCATGTTCCGCATCTATACAAGTTTGCAATACTCTCTTTACTTTGTCTTTGGTCCATGCTCTTGGTGCCATAACTGTAGCTGATTTCTAGTGAGAAAGAAAAATAAGACTATTAGAGATAATAATTTTTTTTAATTGAACGAAGATTCGGAGTTTAAACATTATTTTCACTCACTGACCAGACAATTATTCGCTAATTCAGAGTCGGAAGCTTTCAATCTGTTTGCAGTTTTCTGTGCTGCAGTCTCGGTCTCATCCCCACCCGCGAAGTCTGTCTGTAACGAATGGAAATATTATATTAAAAATGTATCATTCAATTTATAATACTTTCAATGTTAATATATAATATGGAAGATCATTTCCTAAGTATATCTACTCAAAAAATAAAAAATGTCCGATCCAAGTCAAACCTGGGCAAAGTGTTCTATTGGATAGTAGTTTATGAGGAGAAAATTGTGTTATTCGAATAAATATTTACGGAGGGGGTGACAATCATGGGATTTCTCCATCTAAAAGAAATATTTGACCTTCGAAAATGGAAGTCAATAACAAATTTGACTTTTTTGGAAAAAGGTATTTTTTTTAAATTATTTTATCTCCAGAGAAAGCTAAGACTTTTTTCTTTAAGAACTTCGAAGTTCAGAAATGGGATTGTTATTCGTTATTTATGATGATATTGATTATAAGCCTTCTTTAAAAATAAATATTTGACCTTCAAAAATGAAGGCAATTCGACTTTTTCCATGGAAAGACACTTTTTTGAATTTTTTTAGTGTTTCGTAGCCCCAGGCTGGATCCCTTATGCTTATACCGATGATAAATCTAAGTTTCAGTGTATTTTAAATGAGGTAAAATTAGGAGTGGAGAAGTAGAGAAAGTGTTGTCTTGAATTATTTTGAAATGTTTCAGGGTATTTTTAAAGATTCCGAGAATTTCTTAAAAGATGTCAATAATCTGAAGGGATTTTTAATATTTTAGGGCATTTAAAAAGATTTCGAGGAATTTTTAAATTATTTTTATTAATTTGAAGTATTTTCAAAGCGCTTGTAATATTTTAGGATAAAGAATTTTTTAGAATTTCGGAAGATATGGAACGATTTTACAGGATCTATAAGGTTGTAAGATATTTTAAAAGATCGGAACGGTTTTTTAAGCTCTTAAGTTTTTTTTATCAGTTCTCCAGGATTTCTGCAAACTTCATCATAAAATTTCACGGGGCTCTATAATGTTTTAGTGGATTTCAAAGAATTTATTCAAGAGAAGTGAGGTGTTTCGTAGGGTTTCAAAGATGTGAAGACCTTTTCAATTAGTTTTTGGAATTCACCCTGAATGCTTTTATTTAATTGATCCTGAGGATCAATTGACAAAATTATCAAAGGATTCGAAATATTTTAAAGTATTTTCTCAAATTCCTTGGCATATTCAAAAGTTTTAAATTTTTTATTCATTTCAGTAATTTAATGCGATTTCAAAGGATTTGGAACAATTTAGGGTATTTTAAAAGATTTCAAGGCATTTTCAGTAGATATACCCAATTTCAAGGGATTTCCGAGGGTTTCAATAATTTTCAGGAATTTTTAGGGATTTTAATATTTTAATGCATTTCAAAGAATTTATTAACAAGAAGTGAGGGATTTCGTAGAGTTTCAAAGATTTCAAGAGATTTTCAAATATTTCCTGCAATTCATTTGGAATTCGCCCTGAATTCTTATTAATGTACCCTGAATTCTTTCAAATTCTTTTAAATTCTTTTAAATTTACTCAGATATACTCAACTCAATGGATTTTTAAAACTTGTTGAATTCATCTTGAAGTCTTTAAAACTCACCTCAAATTCTTATACATTCCATCAAATTCTTTTTGATTCTCTTTAATTATTCTACACTCATTTTAAAACTTATTCGATTCAATTAATTTTTTTATATTTTTGAGTTATTTTGAATTCCCTTGATTTTTTAAAAATTCACTTTGATTTTTTATAAATTTCATCGAATTCTTCTCGTTTTCCTTGCATTCCTCTAATTTCACTTAAATTTTAGTAAAATAAATGAAATTATTTCCATTAAAATTTTTTTTTCAATTCATCTGCATTTTTTGAATTTAACTTGAATTGTTCTGTAGCCATTAATCACCTCCTTGGTCAGAAATTAGTAGGGTTTCAAAAATTTGAAGAGATTTGACAGTTTTTTTAATTCAACCTGAATTTTTTCAATTTGGGGGAAACCCCCCTACAGTAGATAGGAAAAAATTCAACAGCATTTAATTGCATTAATTTCCAGGAATAAAGAGAGATTGCGTTTGTTAAATAAAGCTTACAGATTCAATTGAGTATTTTTATAGAAAATAATATCACGAAATTAATCAATTAGCTGTTTTAAATCTTTTTATTAGACCTGTTCAAAGGTACGATTTTGACACCCTTGTCCATCAGTAGATAATCGTTTCTGGCATTGCTCCTGGGCATGGCAGAATACTCAGTTCTCGACCATTACAATTTATCATTGGTATACTTGCAATTAAAATCAGTTTATTGAGTAAATAATAGTTGAAACTATGATTATTTTGCATAAATCACAAAAGTTTAAATTGTTGCAATTTTTTTATTACTGATATTCCGTGAGATTGGTACGATTGTACGAGATGTTTAATCTTCATTCCATTTAACCTGAATTGCAATGCCAGAAAAGTGCAGAATTTTTACATACCTTAATCCTAAAAATGAGATATTTTCCTAAAGACTCCTTAAAACACATCTAAACTTTAGGTACTTTTTAATAACTAATAATTTACACTATTTTCTCAGTTTATTATTTACAAAAACTTGAATTGAAAAACTTCACAAATCAAAATAATCAAACAAACACAACCTTCAACTTAAAACAAGTACGAGACAGTCGCAGAGCTGCCGAATTTGACGGCTACATTTTCGTAATTTTGCGATTTTCTAATGTTGGTTATCTACTGTTGGAAAATGTAATATCCAATAGAAAGTCCTTAAATATTTATAAATATTTTTCCTTTGTGTCAATAAATATTGTTCATTAAGCTTCAAGCTTTGATTCTAATCTATAAACATGTCATTAAAATATTTCATTAAATTAAAAATTATAAATAAAGACCCGAGTCGAAATTTTGGCCCTACTTTAGCCCTGCATGATTCCATTTAAGGCCTTCTTAAGTCCTGCTTAGCCCTCCACGTCCTCTTTTGAATCCCATTGGACCTCGAGGCCCTCTTTTGATTCGCTTACGTCCTGACGACTTATGTACTTATCTCGTATTTATATAATTTAATTATTCTATTCAATTACATATTTATTATAATTATTTTATTTACCTAATTTTTTAATATGCATAATGAAAACAGTTATGGTATATAAGGTAGAGCTAAAAAGTTGATTTCTCTGAAATTCGAAAAAAGTCAATACAAATTTGAAATTTATTAATATCTTCTGTTCTGTTCTTTATGGGCGAACACTTTTGCACATTTTTCATTCGCCCATTTTTGAGTATACGAAACATAACATGAAAATAGAAATTTGTAGTATTTTTCGGAAAATTTACCAAGAAAATTACTTTTAACTGCAGACTTGAGTAATTTCACAATTTTGTTTAAAAAATCATATATTCCACCAGAAATCGGTTTTGAGATTATAATTCATTATGAATGACAGTAATGTTCAATGATGTCGGTTCTTAAAGTTTTTAATGGGAATAATAAAAAAGTCCTTCTTTAGAATTATCTAAAAATTCCAACCCAATTCATTTTTTATTTCATAAATTGTTCCTGAAAAAATTTCGGTTTAATTTTCTTGTCCACATAGGAAAATTTTATTCGATTCAAAACTAAAAACATCAGAAAATATATATGTAAAACCTCCTCATTTAAAAAAAATAGTCGTTAATAACCAAAGTAATAACTTTTTTTTGCTTGGCTCTAATTATGAAATAAACTTCCGAATTTTTCAAATGATGCTCACACTTTCTAGGTCTAATAGGGTAATGGGTACAATCATTTTTGCACTTTTTTAATTTATAAAAGCATATGATATAAGTATCGAACGAAATTCTAAAATACACGAATGGAGAATCAATTTTATAAAGTTTTAAATTATCATCCCAGGTGAAAAAGTTATATATATATATATATATATATATATATGTATATCTAATGTCC
>CAKNXH010060181.1:0-23116 GCA_932178445.1 Andricus quercusramuli
TGTCTGTTTGTCTGTCTGTTAGTCTGTCTATAGATTTTCAGTTTGTTAGCACGATAACTTTCAAAAGAATTAACCTATTGGATTGAGCTTTGGTATACTCTTCAAATACCCGAATATGAAGGTTAAGTTTGTCAGCCAGCTATTTTGGATAGAAATTCAAAAAGTGAGCACATTTTGAAAATTTTTTAGAACAAGCATTCACAAAATTCCAAAAAACAAACGAGAATGAACATTTCAAGCTAAACAACGCACGATATGAAAAAGGAGGTCAGGAAAAGAAAAATGCTCCTTTTTGAACTACAATATTGTTCTGAGACTTTGTTCAATTTTCTTGAAAAATCAAACTTTCATCGCACGAAAAAATAATGAAAACTCATATAAAATCCATTTTTTGATCGAGCCATACATGGTTCGAAGAAACATGAATCGAAAAAAATTTTGCACTGAAAAAAATCTACGAATTTGGTTCTAATCACTTTTTGATGGGATGCGTAATTTCTGTTTCATTTATGAAAAACTGATTTAAGAACAAAATAAATTACATTTTTGAACAAAACAAAAAAAAAATTCCGCACGCAACAATCTTACAGCGTCTCGCTCTAATTTTAACATGCGTGTTTACAATGCGTAATTACATTTACCTGTGCTTTAAACCGCTGTGTGTTGTATTTACATTTCAAGGTCCTCTGGATAAAACGACTGCAGCACATGACATCTTGAGTGCAGGTATTACAGAAGAGAAAACGTAATGCTTGTTTTTTTTCTCGACAATAATAAAATTGAACGAGTGCTGATTCAATAAGTCGCATAATTTTTTTTCAAATTTTATTACCTTTTCCAAAGCTTCGTGATACGGGTGATTTGAAAGAAACCGTTTGTTTAACAAATTTTTTAAAATTTGACCAAAAGTGCATATTTAAATGAAATTCAACAAGTAGTTGAATTTTTACCCAAAAAGAATAATTTTCTAACAAAAAAAAAGATTTTATAAAAAGTACATGAATTAGCAACTTAGTAGCTTCTACCATTTGTATATTTATTCATCAAATCAGTCTAACCAAAATAAATTTTCGAAAAAAATTATTTTAATACAAATCAAGAAAGATTAATTTTCAACCGACCAAATAGTTAAATTTTCAACTGAAAAGATCAATTTTGAACCAAAAATGGAATAGTTAAATTTTCAATTAAAAACATTAATTTTTCAAAAAATCTGTATCATTATAAGTTCGGTGGTTCGATTCCCAGCAGAGCGAAAGGAGACTTTTTTTCAGAAAAAAATTATCTAGATTAATTTTTATTCAAACTGATCAATTTTTAACGAAATTGGTGATTTTTCAACTGGAATAGTTGAATTTTTAACAAAGCAGATAATTTCTCTAGAATGTTGAATCAAGAAGATCAATTTTCTACCAAAAAAGGCGGAATTACAACAGAAAACATTATTTTTTTAACAAAAAATTGCATTTTCGACTAAAAACGATAAATTATCAGTTAAAAACATTAATTTTAAACAAGAAAAATGATTTTTCAACGAAATAGTCAAATACAGTTATATAAAGCTATACATGCAAAAAAGCTACTTCATACTGTTAATAATATATTTTCATAAATTGTTTAAACAATTTTTTATTGTTTTTAGAAATTTTCTCTTAGAATGGAGAAAGAAAGTCGCATTTTTTTCAAAATTTTCCCCTTTTTGTCCAATTTTCAATTATAGTGAGGTAAAAGTGAATTAATGTTAACGCACGTATTTGTTTAAACAATGTATGATTGTTGTTGATAATATGCTTTTTGTATAATGCTAGAAATTGCGGCTTCTTCGACAATTTTCAACTTTGTAGCTTCTTTCCACTTATTGAGGTAACAATAATTGTAATATAACAAACATTATTGTTTAAATAATATATAAATATTTATAATTAGCTTCTTCGTTATTAATGCTAGAAAGTTTCGATTTTTTCTGAAATTTTTAAGTTCGTTTCGGCTTTTTAGTTATGAAAATATAATAAACAAACAACAGCGATAATCATTTTTTTCAAACCTCTTTCTTTTCTGTGAATATATTTTTCTAAAATAAAACAGATATTTGGAACAAAATGAACATTTTCTATATGAATCTAAATGAATGTCAATTTTCTTTAGAGTAGTTACTGTAAGTCTGTGTGTTTGTCTGTTTTTCTTCCTGTTCGTCTGTCTTTTTGTCTGTTTGTTTGTATGTATGTTTGTCTGCCTGTTTGTCTGTCTGTTTGTTTGTCTGTATGTTTGTCTGTTTTTCTTTCTGTTCGTCTGTTTTTCTTTCTGTTCGTCTGTCTTTTTGTTTGTATATGTGTATGTCTGTTTGTCTCCCTTTTTGTCTGTATGTTTGTTTGTCTATATGTTCGTCTGTTTTTCTTTCTATTCGTCTGTCTTTTTGTCTGTCTATTTGTATGTCTGTTCGTCTCCCTTTTTGTCTGTATGTTTGTTTGTATGTTCGTCTGTTTTTTTTCTATTCGTCTGTCTTTTTGTTTGTCTATTTGTATGTCTGTTTGTCTGCCTGTTTGTCTGTCTGTTAGTTTGTCTGTTTGTCTGTCTGTCTGTTTATCTGTCTGTTTGTCTGTTTTTCTTTCTGTTCGTCTGTCCTTTTGTCTGTCTTTTTGTCTGTTTTCCTGTCTGTTTGTCTGTCTGTTAGTCTGTCTGTTTGCAGATTTTTATTCTGTTAGCACGATAACTTTGAAAAGAATTAACCTATTGGATTGGGATTTATATACTCTTCAAGTGTCCTAAAATGAAGGTCAAGTTCGTGAGCCAGCCATTTTAGATAAAAATTCAGAAAGTGAGCACATTATATAACTTTTCTTGTGTAGAATTAAGATTTGCGAACCTTCACAAATAAATAAAAAAATATGAGTCAAGTTTGTAACATCACGATATCATCTTGAAATATTGAAATTTCCATTGTTTACGAGAATTCAGCCTACACTCCTTGGGAGATAAGCTTCTTTACCACTCTGAACACAGGACCACCGTTTCTAAAGATAAGGTGAAATACTGCAAACATTTGAATAACAGAAGCTTCCACAAAGGGGAATTTTATCCTTTACCTGAAGTAGTAAAATTATTTCGAAAAAACGAAAATACGGTATCTATAAAGATGATCAAAAATGAACTTGTATAAAACTGCCGGGAATTCTTTCATTCCATTGGTTCGCTTTATATACAACGATTTTTGACAAATTTATGTTTCAGATGAAGGTTCAAAATTTAAAATTTATTCATTCTATTTTGAACAAGAAAATGTCTTTTTTAGTATGAAAGATGGCTTTTTTACAAAATACTTGAATTTCCCACCGAATGATTGAATTTTTTACATCATAATTCAATTTTTAACCTAAATGTATAAATTCCCAACAAGAAGTGTCATAGTTTATATTTCAATCGAAAAACATGAAAAAAAATATTTATCAAAACCTGAAGGACGAATTTTCAAGAAATAAAGATTTTTCACTGAAGAAAGAACATTTTACCGAAATTGTTGAACCTTCAAGCCAGACGACTATTTTTTACTAAAAAAGTCGATTGTTCAACAAAATAAATGCATTATTAAGAAAATCGTTGAATTCTGCAGCCAAAAATAGGAATCATCTTCCAAACAGTTGAAATTTAACCCAAAAATATTATTTTTCAACAAAAAAATTGTCTACGATGAAGTTGAATTTTTAAATAAATAGTTCAATTCTAACCAAATATTCGAGTTTTCTATAAGGATAGTTAAAAATTTAATAAAAAGTTGAATTCTCAACTAGAAAAGATCAATATTCAACAAAAAATGGAATAGTTGCATTTTCAGTTAAAGAAATTGATTCTCAATGAAAAAAACGAATTTCCAAAAGGATGGTTAAATTTTCAACCAAGGAGAATTTTCAACAAATTACATGAATTTCTAACCCTATAATTACAGTTTTAACCAAGAATGGAATAATTAATTTTGCACTTCTGAAAATTAATTTTTAACAGAATGTTTATTTTTTCAACGAAAGAGATAAATCTTTAAGAAACAAAGAAAAAAGAATTTTCATCAGAGTAGTTCAATTTTCAACCAATTAATTTTATTTCGAACCAAAAAAAAATTAGTTTCGAGTTTTTAACAAAACAGTTGAATTTCGAACAAAATGGTTGAATTTTCTACCAAATAGAAGAGAGAAAAACGAGAAGGAGAGCAAGTTTCTTGGAAACACAAGGAAAACAGGAATTTTCTTAAAAAGGGATAAAGGGGATTAGGGAAAAGATGGCGAAGTCTGAAATATGAATGTACCATTGCAGGGCCATCTTCTGTAAAATTTCGTTAAAAAGTTTGCTTGACTCAAAAAAGCTTTTTTCTTGGATATTAATAAAAATTTGGTAGAATTAAAAAAATGTTGGTTAATGAAACAAAATTTTAATAAATTTAAACAATTTTTTGGTCGAATCTACCAAATATTGCATCTAAAAAATTGTTTGGTTTGAAACAACTTAGAAATTTGGTTGTATCGAATGATCATTTGTAAGGGAGGAACTGTTCGGAGGTGCTAAATTGAAGGAAAAGGAATTTGTTGTTAGTTTAACTCTATATTCAATTGGCTGACTATAAACGTAAGTACTACTGTGGCTGTACTTGCAATTACTCTTGTGCATAACATGTGTCTCTGAGCTAGGAATTAAAATAAAAAGAGGTAATTGGTTCATTCGAGCCTCCTCCTTCAATACTTTCCTATTACTTCCCCTACTTCCCCTACTTCCACTACTACTCCTCTCCACATTTCAAACTTTGCTTCCCTTCTACTTCCCCTCTCCGCACTTCTCAGCTAACACTCCCCTTCTCCCACTTCTCTTCCACAGAACTCACTTCCCCTCTTCCACTCAACCCACTTTCCTTCCCCAGCACTCACTTCCACTCTCCTACTCACCTGCAAGACCCTAAAAGCCCTCCCCCCACTTCCCCCACTTCGCACTAACCTGCTAGCTCACTCTTCATTTCCCCTATTTACACACCTGTGATATAACCTCACTCCCTCATCAATAATTTCCTCTACCTCTTCACCCAACATTTCCCCTGACATCCCCTATCCTCAGTTTTCTTATATCCCCTCTTCTCATTTCTCTCATTTCCCCTAATACCCCTGGTATACAACCCTTCCCCTTCGTCGTCGTTTCCCCTTACGTCCTCTAGTTCCCCTCCTTCACTTTTCATAGTTCTTCTTTCCAAAATTCTTCTACTTCCACGTGTAATCCCATTTAATACACTTATATACATAGGTATTAAAATTGTCTCCCTGGATAAGGGACCGTACTTAAATGACGTAACAGATCAAGGGCTACTCGGAATTATTATTTTTTTACGAATGAAACAAAAACTACGCGTCCCATCAACAAGTGATTGATAAAAAATTTGTAGATCTTTTTTCGGTGTACAATTTTTGTTGTTTCATCTTTTTCCGTATCTTGTATAGTTTGATAGTAAAATCGAATTTTTTATTTTTCATTACTTTTTTGTGCAATAAAAACTTGAATTTTCGGATCTTCGAGAAACTTGAAGAATGTCCGATGACGATATTTCAGGGTGTTCAAAAAGAAACATTTTTCTTTTCTTGACTTTTTTCCATATCGTGCGTTGTTTAGCTTGAAATGTCCATTTTCGTTTGTTTTTTTACAATTTTGTAAATGCTATAATTCCGGTAATTTTTCTTCTATCAAAAAAAGTAATGAAAATATTTTGTTCAAATTTTTGAGTGATATCAATGTCCGTCCATGGAGTTTTCAAATATAAAAAAAAGTGTCCTCAAAAATTTTCAAACTGTGCTCACTTTTTGAATTTTTATCCAAAATGGCTGGCTAACGAACTTGACCTTCATTTTAAGACACTTGAAAAATAAACTGAAGCCATATCCAATAGGTTAACTCTTTTGAACGTTATCTTGCTAAAAAACTTAAAATCTACAGACAAACAGACATACAAACAGACAGACAAACATACAGACAAACAGACATACATTTTTTTAAAACCGGTTTTTTGGGTTCAGGGGGTCTCAAATTTTGAAATATTCCAATTTTAATTACAAAATTTCTTTATTCTGTTTATAAAAGATTGTAGGTTGAAAATTTTACAAGTTTGAGATTTTGGTATTTAGTTATTAATGGTCAGGGAAGACGAAAAATTATTCAGGGAAAAATTAAGGAATTTTTGAAATGAAATTGTGCGGTAGTCTCGAAATAATATTCTTGTTGGTGATTTATTTGCCTTGTGTTCATATTTATATTTCTTTTTTTTTACAAATTGTTAATTCATTCTCCTGAAGATCAGATTTTCAGCTCTAAAATTTATTATTTGTTTGAAAATTTAATAGTTTTTTTAAAAAGTCGTTCTTTTTGGTTGAGAAATCAACTATTCCATACAAAATTTACTTCTTTAGAATTCTTATTTTTGCATTGAAATGTCTACTGAAATCTATCTTGGGTAAAAATTCAACTATTTATTTGAAAATTGGCTTACTTAATTAAAAAATTAATTTGTTCTAATAGAAATTTCATCTTTCTTGGTAATTTGAAGTTAAAAATTCATCCTTTTTGGTTGAAAATTCAACTCTTTTGTTGAAAATTTGTTTGTTCTGCTACAAAATTAATCTTCTTTGCTGAAAATTTACGATTTTGGTTCAGAATTCTACTATTTGGTGAACAATAGTTATTCCTTGTACAAAGTTCAACAATTTTATTGGAAATTCATTTTTTTGGCAGAAATTTTTTTTCTGTTGAAAATTCAACTATTTTAGTTGAAAATCCATTTGCTTGGTTTACAATTTAACTACATTGTTGAAAATTCGTTTTTTCTTGTTGTTGAAACCTAATTTTGGGAAAAAAGTGTAAAGATTCCATTTCTAGTTGGAAAGATTTTTTTTCTAGTTGAAAATTCAACTACTTGGCTGATAGTTGAACTGATTTGTTAAAAATGAAGTTTTCTGGTTGAAGATTCTTCATTTCAGTTGAAAATGGTTTGGCTGGAAATTTAACTATTTTCTTGAAAATTTTATCTTTTTGGTTGCGAAATAAACTATTTTGTTGAAAATTCAACTAATTGGTAGAAAATTCATGGATTTGTTAAAAAGTCATATTTTTGGTAAGAAATTAATCTTCTTGCTGGCAAATTCATCTTTATAGTTAAAAATTGAACTATTTTTATTAAAAATTGCACAATTTTGTTGAAAATTCATTTCTCTTTGTGGGAAATGTATGGTTCTAACTTTTTAAAAATTGGCCAAAAATTTTCAGAGTGTTGTTAAAAGTATCCTTTTTGGGGAAAAATCGACTCTTTTGATAAAAATTATTTTTTTTAATAGAGGATTCAACTATTTTGTTGAAAATTCCTCTTTGTTGGTTGACTCAAACTTTTTTGGATAAAAATTCAAATTTGTGAAAAAATCGTTGTTTTTTGGTTACAAATTTATTTTTCAACTGGAAATTGAACTACTCCAGTTGAAGATTCATCATTTTATTTGAAAATTCATCTCTTTGGTTGGAAATTTAGCTAGTTTGTTGAAAAGTCGTTCCTTTTGGCTGAAAATTAATTTTTCAACTGAAAATTCAACTATTCCATTTTTTTGTGATTTTTTTACATTAAAATCTTCTATTTTTGGCGGAAAATTGATATTTTTAATGTTTTAAGACTCAACTACTATGTTGAATACTCGTATATTTTATTAAAAATTAATTTTTTCAAATAAAATTAATTATATGAAGTGAAAATTCAACTATTCGGTTGAAAATTAATACATTTCGTTGAAAATTTGTCTTTTTCGATAAAAATTAATCTTGATGTCCAAAAACAATTTTGTTAAAAATGATCTTTTCTGGCTGAAAAGATAACTGTTTTTTTTTTAATCTTTTTTTTCGTAGAGGATTAATCTATTTTGTGGAAAATTCAACAATTTTGCTGAAAAATCACTTTGGTTGACAATTTAGCGAGGTTGATTAAAATTCGATTTTTTGTTGTTGAAAAACAATTTTTTAATTGGGAATTAAACTGTTCCATTTTTGGTGGAAAATTTATATTTTTTAGTTGAAAATTCGAATATTTTGTAAAAAATTTATTTTTTTCATATACAATTAATTGTATTGTTTGAAAATTCAACTATTTGGTTAACGATTAATTAACTTTAATGAAAATTCGCCTTTTTCAACAGAAAATTAATCTTTTAAGTTGAAAACCAATTTTGGTAAAAATGATCCTTTTCAGTTGAAAAGTAAACTGTTTGGTTAAAAATTCTTTTTTTTTCAGTAGGGGATTAATCCACTTTGTGGAAAATTCAACAATTTTATTAAACAGACATTTTTTGTTGAAGATTCTTTATTTTTCTGAAAATTCATCTCTTTAGTTTAAAATTTAACTATTTTATTGAGAAAACGTTGTTTTTTTTTTGTTTTTTTTTTTAAAAAGTTTATTTTTTAAATGAAAATTGAACCACTTCGATTGAAAATTGATCATTTTGGGTTAAAAATTATCCTTTTTGGTGAAAATTCGACTATTATGTTAATAATTCTTCTTCTTCTATTTTGTTGATAAATCGTTGATTTTTGTTTTAAAATTTATTCTCTTACTAAAAATTAAACAACTCTAGTTTTTTTTCGTGGTAAAAGATTAATATTTTTAATTGAAAATGTAACTATTGCATTTTTGGTTCAAAGCTGGATGGAAGTTAATCTGGTTTCTTTAATATTGAAAAGTTTTATTAAAAATTTACATTTTTTGTTAAAAAGTTGACTGTTTTGTTCAAAATGCTTATTATTGGCAGACGATTGAACGATTTTGTTAAAATTTCGTTTTTTTTGTAAAATTTAAGTTTTTAACTGAAAATTAAACTGTTCCATTTTTGGTAAAAAATTGATATTTTTTAGTTACAAATTCAAATGTTTGGTTGAAAATTTATATTCTTTACTTGAAAATTCAACTAATTTTTTGGAAAATTATATATTTCATTAAAAATTTGTTGTTTTTTATATCAAATTAATTTTATTGGTTGAAAACTAAATTACTTTATAAAAAAATCGTATTTTTTATGAAAAATTTATTTTGTTGATTAAAAACAATTATGTCAAAAATTATCCTTTTTGGTTGAAAAGTCGACAATTGTTAAAAATTCTTGTTTTTGGTAGACGATTAATATACTTTGTGGGAAATTCAACAATTTTCTTGCCTTTTTTTGTTAAAGATTCTTCCTTTGTTGAAAATTCATCTCTTTGGATGAGAATTTGGCTAGTTTGTTGAAAATTCGTTTTTTTTTTTTTGAAAATTAATTTTTCGACTGAGAATTTAACTGTTCCATTTTTTATGCAAAATTTATAGTTTTTAATTGAAAATTCAAATATTTGGTTAAAAATTTAACTTCTTTATTTGAAAAGTCAACTACATTATTAAAAACTCATATATTTTGTTGAAAATTAATTTTTTCATTTCAAATTAATTTCATTGGGTGAAAATTTAACTATTTGGTTGAAAATCAACACATTTCCTTAAAAATTCGTCTTTTTCGATAGAAAATTAATTTTTTTGTCTAAAAACTATTTTATTGAAAATTACAGTTTTTTGTTGAGAAGTTGACTTTTTTGTTAAAAATTCTTCTTTTTCATGGATGATTCAACTATTTTATGAAAAATTAGTCTTTTTTGGTCGGCTTGAACAGTTTTTATTGGAAATTTAAATTTGTGAAAAAATCGCTGCGTTTCGGTTAAAAATTTATTTTTTTCAAACTGAAAATTGAACCACTCCAGTTGAAGATTCATTATTCAAGTTGAAAATTCTAGGATGTGGTTGAAAATTTAACTAGCTTGTTAAAACTTAATTTTTTTTTTTAAATTAATTCTTTAACTGAAAATTCAAATAAGTGGTTGTAATTTCATCTTCTTCTTTTTTTTTCGAAAATTCAACTACTTTGTCCAATACTCATTTATTTTGTTGAAAATTTATTTTTTCATATAAAATAAATTGTATTGCATGAAAATTCAACTATGTCGTTAAAAATTAATTCATTTAATTGAAAATTCGTTATTTTCGAATGAAAATTATTCTTGTTGTTTAGAAATCAATTTTGTTAAAAATTATCCTTTTTGGTTGAAAAGTTGACCGTTTTCTTCAAAATTCTTCTTATTGGTAGATTATTCAACTATTCTGTTGAAAATTCGTCCTTTTTGGTTGACTTGAACCGTTTTTATTGAATATTCAAATTTGAGAATGAATCGGTATTTATTAGATAAAAATTTATTTATTTTTAACGTTGAAAAAGTTTTTTTCGTTGAAAATTCTTCTTTTTGATTAATCTCCTTTCTGGAAAATCCAACAATTTTATTAAAAAGCTATTTTTTGTTGAAGATTCTTTATTTTTTGAAAATTCATCTCTTTAGTTGAAAATGTAACTACTTTATTGTAAAATTGTGGCTTTTCGGTATAAAATTTATTTTTTAACATCAAATTTAATGACTTCTTGAAGATCCATCCTTTCAGTTCAAAATTAATTTCTATGATTGAAGATTGAGCTAGTTTTTTGAACATTGATTTTTTTAGTTGAAAATTCAACTTTTCAGTTGAAAATGTATCTTCCTTAGTTGAAAAATCAACTACTTGCAAACAAATGTATTTTGTTGAAAGTTTTTCTCTTCCGATAAAAAAATCCATCCACCTCCTTCTTTCCTAAATTCAACACATGTCCCAAGAGTCATCATCAACCAAGCCTTACCTCTTATCACTCAACGCCCAAACAAAGCGAATTTGTTTGAGACCCCCTTTTTTCAGGGGTCGCAAAAAAGTAGTAAGAGCCTGTACGGGCACAGAATCTCTCGTTACGGTGACTCGCGAGAGACTCTCGGGCGCATGCGCAGCGCGCGGGTCGAGCGCTTAGTAGGTCGTTCGTTCGCGCGAACCCGCTCGCTCGGCCTGTTCTTGAGACCGGCCTAAGAACCCGACTATACCCGCTCGCTACGGTAGTCAGAGAAAAGGCTTCGCCAGAGAAGCTCGTTGCGGGACCGATTTCTGCGGAAGCGCTCTCGCGCACTTGTTTACGAAAAAGCCGCTAGCGCGCGCGCTTGCGCTCTTCTCGCGATTCATCCTCCCACACTATTACATGTGGACCATCATCCGTGCATGCGACCTTCGAGAATTAATTCAAATTTCGCGCGCAAAGAAGAGTTAGATAAACATTCTGCAACAACAACGTAACGCGTGATTGGTGCGCGCTCAACGGGCCGTCCTTTTTTAAGGAAAATTCGCGAGTGATCCTTAATTGTGAAGATTGAATTCAACAAGCCGCGGTGAACGATGGTATACGGTTTCGACATGGAATCGGTGAGTGATTTTATGAAGAATTGTTGGTTTGAATCTTTTTTAAAATTCGAAAAGAAACATTTTTTTGGACTATAAATATTTTAGTTGAGTCAATATTGGTGCATGATTCGGGAAGATGAAAACAAGTTGCAAAAAGATGGTTCTTCTGGGAATGATGAAACTTTCTTATCTAGACTTGTTTACAGGAAGATTTTCATTGGCACTTGCGTGAAGGAAAAATAACAATGCTCAAGTCAAATTTGGTTTTCTCAAATAGAATATTTTTCATACTATGGAATTTTTTCTATTAAAATAACTCTTCACTGAAGGAACTTAAAAATGATTTTAAATTACAATAATTTAATTCAGTCGTAGTGAGGTTGGGAATTGAGGTTGAATATATTTTCCGGAAATGAGATTCTCTGAATTTCAACTCATTTCGTTTGAATAGTAAGTTGAGGAATGTTACTAAATATTTTAGCCCGTGGAGATTAAATTATGATGAAAATTTGCAAATTTAAAATACTTGCAAATTCCCAAGTTGATGTGGGAATTATTTCTCTAACCTATTTGGGCAAATAACATTGAAATGAATTTCCGTTGATTATATGAGTGCATTCATACGTGCACGTTTCAAACTTGGTTTAGTACCGTATGCGTTTGTGCTCTATTACACGCAACAACGTCAGTCGCGCTTTTCCTCGACATGGATATTCTGTTCCAGTTTTCAAAATGTTCATTTTTTTTTTAATTCAATTTTTAATGAACGAAAACGTTTTTCAAATTTATTGTTTTTACTATCGCTTTGAAAATTCAATTCATGATATTGATTCCAATTTATCAATCGCTGATTCCTCATCAATCATTTGTAGTTTCCTTGAATGAAAACCCTAAAATTAATCAGGTTAGGTTTAATACGGGCGGGAAATCCATTAGAGAACTCCCCTGGCGCTCAAGCTATACTTAATCTGAAACCAATTGTCAAATTATTATTCTTTTTCCAAAAAGACCATAAATTGACGATATCGAGGATGCATTTGAGAGAAAGAAATGCTTTTTATGTTTTTTTTTTGTTTGTGGAAAAACACGTTTTTCAAAACAAACATACCCTGCCCATTGGCCGCCGGCAATGCAGTTGACCCAGTCACGGCGACACTCCATGACAGAGAGAAATCGCTTGTGAATCTCTCGAGTTACTAAGACCGTACGAGAGAATACAAGTACTCGAGGAAAGCCTTTCATGGATCCTCTTG
Organism: Andricus quercusramuli; assembly: GCA_932178445.1. Classification (NCBI taxonomy): domain Eukaryota; kingdom Metazoa; phylum Arthropoda; class Insecta; order Hymenoptera; family Cynipidae; genus Andricus; species Andricus quercusramuli. Next base: position 12,577 of record CAKNXH010060181.1, read on the forward strand.
AAATTCAAGACTCGCATGTCTTGCACGAGTAACTGTCTCGCATTTCCGCCTACGTGTGAATTTTCTTCGGCAAAGAAAAATCGAAAATTTTTTGAAAAACATTTTTTTAATTTCTAAATAAATTAATCACTGTATAGAATGCCTAAAAATCAAAACAAGTATACAACGACCAAGTTTGGACAACCACCATAAAATGCTACTATTGTAATTTGAAAAAAAACTTTTTCTTAAAAAAAAAAAATTCCTTTCTCTGAACAAAAATAAAAAAGAGGAGAGAGAAATGAGAAGGCAACCAACCAAATCCCCTTCCTTCTTTTTTTTTTATTTTTATTATTATCAAATCACAATACAAAAACATTCATAATATTTATCAACGTTTCGGTGCTCATACAGCAATATCATACAGCCCTTATCAAGGTAAGAAATAGAAAAAGGATTTTTTTTTTTTTTTTTTTTAATGGTGGTTGTCCAAATTTGGTCGTTCGATGTTGGATTCTTTTTTTTTATTTTCAAGAATTCTATACATTAACTGGAGTATTGGACATTAAATAGGATTTTCAATTTAATTTTAATATAATCTGAAATTCTTAAATTTCGATTCTGAATCTGTTAAAAATTAAGCAAATAATATAATTTTTTTTCCCTATTTATTATTATTTATCATAATATTCTCTTAGAATAATGATAGAGAGTTTCAGATTTTTCTGAAATCTTCAAAAATTGTTCAATAATCAATTTATGTTAACAGTACCTAATTGTTTAAACAACTCATTATAATTTTTAATAATATTCTCTTTCAATAATGCTCGAAAGCTGCGTTTTTTGATTAAATTCAACTTTTTCTCCACTTTCCATTCAGAAAGAGGTGAAATTGCAATTTAAAAATAATTGTTTAAACAAATTATCATCTTAGCCCATGGAAATTATAGATTGTTGATGCTTTTTTTGCAATTTTCCACATAAACAATTCATTATTCTTTCAAACAATATTATCTTTGAATGATGCTAGAAAATTGCGTTTTTTCTAAATTATTCAAATATTTATACAATTTTCACTTATTGAAGTAACAATTAATGAAAGATAACAAACTAAATTTTGATTAAATTCATCAATGTTTACAACTATCTTCCCTGATATAATTGCTGGAAAGTTGGGGTTTTTTCTGAAATTTTCTACTGTTCTTTGGATTTCTAACAATAAACAAATAATTAATAAACAACGGCTAAAATAATTTTCCAAATTTTTTATTTCTTTTTTATAAATATATTTTTCTGAAATAAAACAGGTGTGTGAAATATCAGGAAATATTCTTTCAATTTTCTATATTGATGATATTAAATATATTTTCCTTGAAGTATTTACTGAGCCCTTTTGTTTAAATTAATGTAATATTTGTTATTTGTTTTTAACTAAAAACTGAAGAAAATGTTTGAAAAACATTTTCAAAATTTCAAAATAAATTAACTTTTTTGTTGAAAAATTATATTTTCGAATTGAGAATTCAACCGTTTTGTAGATTTTTTCGACTATTTTGTTTTTGAAATTTGTCCATTTGGCTTCAAAATATAATCATTTTATTAAAAATGTATGTATTTTCTTAAAAATTCCAAAAATCTTTTTGCTAAAAAATTCTTCTCTTCTCCTAGATTAAACTCTATCGTTCGAAGTTTATTTTGTTATAACTCATCAATTTAGTTGAAAATTCATCTCTTTTGTTGAAAATTTATATCTATTTTCTTGAAATTTCTCTTTTTTTTGGTTAAAGATTAATTCCGCTTTAGTTAAAAGTCATTTTTTTTGTGGAAAATATATCCTTTTGGTGCAAAATTTAATTACTTTTCTAAAAATGTATATTTTTCTCAGTTGAAAATTCAATATGTGGTTTATGAATTGAAGATTCAACTAATTGGTAGAAAATTTATGTATTTAGTTGAAAATTCATCTTTTTCGTTAGAAAATTAATCTTGTTTGTTAAAAATTCAATATTTATTTCGACTTGAAATATATTTTTGAAGTTAATAATTGTTAAATTTTTATTTATGACTCAAAAGTTTTCTCAAATCTTTTTAAATATTCTCTTAAAATTAATTTTCCGATTGAAAAATCATTCAATATTTATCCAGTAAACTTAATTTTTCTTATTTCTGAAATCTTTTTGAATATTCTCTTAAAATTCATTTTCCGATTGCAAAATCGTTTAATATTTACCCAGTAAACTTAATTTTTTTTATTTCCATAAAAGCTTTGAAGATCCTCGGAAAGCCTCAAAATTTTATTTCGAAATCTTCAAAAATATAAATATAGTTTTTTCATTTTTCGAAATCTTTTCCAATTTTTAATTAAATTTCGATCTTCTTAAAACTTGTAAATATCTAGTAAACTTACTCAAATTTTTTCCAAATTCAGAATTGTTTAATTCTTATTTATGCATCAAAATTCAATAATTTCACTTTTATACTAAAAATTTGTCAAGTAGAACTAAATGTAAAATATTTTTAAATAAAGTTTTTGAATAAAAATTTAAGTTTTTTATTCTTGTTGGAAAATCGATTTTTTTATTGATTTTTTTTTAAATCGCATTATCGTGTATATTATTATGAAATCTGTTTGAAAATTAAACAAATTCAACATAAATAATTTTTAAAACAATTTGTTATTATTTATCATAATATTCTCTTGGAATAATGCTTGAATGTTGCCGATTTTTACGAAATCTTCCAAAATTTCTGCATGTTTCACTTAGGGTGAGGTAATAAATAATATGAGTTAACAAAATATAATTGTTTAAACAACTCATTATAGTTTTCAATAATATTCTCCTTTAATCATGCTCGAAAGTTGCGTTTTTTTTGTGATACTCAGTTTTTTCTTCACATTCCATTCAGGAAAAGGTGAAAATGCAATTTAATAATAATTGTTTAAACAAATTATCATTGTTCAAAACTATCTTCTCCCACAATAATCATACAGGGTTTAGGCTTTTTCCGAAATTTTCCAGTTTTTACAAATTTTTTACTCAGAGTGCGATAATAATTAATTCAACTTAACTAACATAATTGTTTAAACAATTCATTGCTCTTTTAAATAATATTATTTTTGAATGATGCTAGAAGATTGCAGCTTTTTCTGAATTATTTAAATATTTTTACATTTTTAACTTATTGAGGTAACAATTAATGCAAGTTAACAAACCAAGTTTCTTAACAATTTATCATTGTTTACAACTATGTTCTTAGAGATAATTGCTAGAAAGATGGGGTTTTTTCTGAAATTTTTTACTTTTCTTTGGATTTCGAACAATAGAGAAATTATAAATAAAAAACGGCTAGAATCATTTTTTCAAATTTTCTTTCTTTTTTATGAATACATGTTTCTCAAGTGAAAACAGATGTATGAAATATAAGGAAATATTCTTCAATTTTCATTTCTTAATTTTTCGTAACTTTTGAAGTAAATTATTACGTTTTCCATTTTTTTTTTCAATTCCTGAAAAATATTTTACTTTTAGGATAGTTTCTAGTTCTGAAGTGCCCAAATTAGAATCTATAAAATCTTTAAAATTAATAATTTATCTCAGTTTTTCTTTTTTGAATTTTAGGGCTTTAAGGTGCCAAAAATCAGACTTCTGGAAAATACTTTTTTTTGTGGTTTTAGGAATGAAAAAATACTGCTTGTGATGTAATTTCAAACAAAAAACATTTTAATGAAAAAGTTTCAAAGCTTGCAAAAAAAATTATTTTAACACCGTTTTTTAATACTCATTTTCAAAACTGGAAAGAGTAGATTTTTACGGAATATTTTTTTTGAAAATACCCAGGATTTATTCAAATTTAACCATTAAAAAAAAATGGTGAATAGCGACAATAAGGAAAAATTCAATTACAACAAATATTAAAATAAGTTTTGTTCGAGTTTTAAACTTTTGTCATAAAAAATCATGTTTTTTTTTACAAGATGTGACTGATAATAAAATTTAATTTCCTTAAATAAGAAAATCTTTTTGCCATCTGATAAAAAAAATTTCAAGAATAATTAGAAATTGCGGAAATTTTGTAATTGTTCACTCTAAATTGGAAAAATGATTCTAGTTTAAATAATCAGAGTTGACAAATGTCAAATTATTTTTACCTCTTCTGTATGAAGAATTATTATTTATTTATAATTATTATTATTTTTAGAAAAAATTGTGCTAAATTGAAAAAAGCCGTGGTTCTAGCACCTATTCTAGTTTAAAAAATTGAAGTTGACGTTTGTTTAATAATTTTCAGTCCACAAAAAAAATTATTTTTTTTCAATTCATGCTAACACTCGTAGGTAGGAATTACGACACATTTGGTTGATAACAGATATTCTCGAGCAGCATCATTATGTGTTTGATATATCATTACGCGATTGCTACACTGTAGAGAATAAAACTGATAATAGAATGTTAGCTTCAAATCCACGGATTTCTCTTTCTAATCCAATTTTCCCAGTCTCTCACTTTGCATTCTACTTATATTTTAATCTGCCAATATTGATATAAGGACAAGCAAATTTTCAGAAAGAAAATAATACATAATAAAATACAAGTTTTATCAATTAATTATTGATAAGAAAATCTAACTTTTAGATTATAAATAAAGCATTCGCGATGCAAATTGTAAAAAATTTAAATTGAAAGTGTACTTTTTAGAACACCTAGATTGAAATATTATTGTTAGAAAATCTGGACTCGTTGCTGAATACCTGACAAGGTCAGTGAAAGGCTTAATCGTTTTCGAACGGCTCGAAATCATATTTTCTTCCACGTCAGAGTTCATATTTCCTATTTAATTTAATTTTTTTTCTTATATATTCAAATTTAATTTTTATTATTTAAATTTAATTTAATTTTTATTCATATAATTTAATTAAATTTTTATTCTTATAATTTAATTTAATTTTCATACGCAACATTTCTTAATAGCTTATTCCTTAATCCAAAGATAATGCAATTTTTTATAGATTCAGGGATCGAATCGTGCGACTTTTTTGATTTTTATAAAACTTTTTTTGTAATGCGACTAATGGACTTTTTTCTTTTTAAGAAGTTGTATGTACTTATTTTTAATTTTAATCACAATGAAACTTTAAAAATTAAAATTCGAAACTAGAAAAAATGGTACCATTTCAATTAAGAATGTTAAAAATCAAATCATTTTTTAAATTTTTTTTAAATTTTTCATTTTGGAAAATGCATTCTAATGCAGGAGAAAATTGAAAAAGGTTTCAAAAGATTTCCAAAAGTGTGGATACGCTTCTAGAAGATTTTCTTAGGCAATTTGTTTAATTTCACAAGAGTTTTTTTTAATTTGGGAAAAATTGGAATCCTTTCAAAACATATTTAGAAGTTTTTCGAAAATATCAGAAATAATTGAGAATTTGGAAAAATTTCAAATAATTTAAGACAAAATGTAGATTATTGAACGTTTCGAAATACATTTTTGATGTTTCTTCAAAGGATTTTGAAAAGTTTTACTGGTAAAAAAATTGTCTTGAGATGCCTGGAAAAATTTGTATTATTTCTTATTTTGAATAATTATTCAACAGCCGGAAATTTTAAATAATTTATTTTTTTCCACCTATTTTCAAGAAACTAAAGATTAAAGCTATTTGTTTTTTGGTTAGAAACTAGAATATTTGGTTGAAAATTCAATTATTTTGTTGAAAAGTTATCTCTTTTAGTCTAAAATTAACTTTTTAGTTGGGAAGTTAACCGTTTTTTTAATTAACCTCCTTTCGAAAATTTTATAAAAAAGTTCACGAAAAAGTATTGTAAAAAATTCTTACTTATGTTTCAAAATTAACTCTTTTTTTAAATGTTTCTATTTGGTTGAAAATTTATCTTTCTTTTTTGAAAATTACTATTATTATTTATTTTTGAAAATTCACTTCTTCAGATTCATAACTCCATTGTATTAAAAAAAAATTCAACCATTCGGTTGAAAATTTAACTGCCTTCTAAAAAATTCATCTTTTTGCTTGAAAACTATTTTTTTTCAACTATTTGCATGCAAACTGAGCTTTCATCTAAGGAAACTATTTTTTTTGTTAAAAATTCAATTTTCCGGTTTCATAATTCATCTGAACTTAAAAAAAGTTGTCTTTTCCGCTTGAAAATTAAACTATTTGTCCGCAGTTCAATCTTTTTGGTTTAAAAATCGACCATTTGTTTAAAACTTTATTTTTGAAGGTTGCGAATTCAACTGTCTTTTAAAAAATTCGTCTTATTAATTGAATTTTTTTTTATTTAACTATTTGGTTGACAATTTTTTGTTTGTTTAATGTTATCTTTTTTGGTTGAAAATTCATATTCCTTAGTTGAAAATTGACTTTTCAGAAAATTCAACTATCTTCTAAAAAATTATGTTTTTGCTTTGAAATTATTTTTTTGTTTTTAATTCAACTATTGGGTTCAAAATTCATCTTTCTTCATTGAAAATAATTTTTTTATTTAAAATTTAAATTTGCTAGTTCATAATTTAACTTTTTTTTAAATTCATCTTTTTGGCTTGAAAATTCTACTACTTGGTCGCAGTTTAATTTTTTTCATTGAACAGAATTTTGTTGTTGAAAATTAAATAGTTCAGGTACATAATGGAAATTTTTTTGAAAAAATTTGCCTTTCTGGGTAAAAAATTCCATTATTTAGTTGAAGCTTAATCTTTTTTTGTTTGAAAATTCCACCATTTGGTTGAAAATTCATCATTGAAGGTCGTGAATTCAACTATCTGGCTAAAAATTAAATTACATTTTTGAAACTACGTTTCTTTTCCTTGAAAGTTATTAACCACTTGGTTGACAATTTTTTTAAATTTAAAATATTTGATTCAAAATTAATTTTTAAATATATTCTGACTTGAAATATTATATCCGAATGATTAAGAAAGAAAATTTCATATTTAAATTATACAGCCTGGAATTTTGAGCCTTAATTTTTAAGTAAATTGAAGTTCAAAACATTCAAAATGAATGTTTCTGAATTTCAAAATTAATGTGAATTAAGAACTTCTCTCATCAAAAAATAATCTAAATTGACATGTTTGCCAGTTCAGAAAGAAATATCTTATACCCAGATTCAGAATACTTCAAGCCAATCCAAACCATATAGAATTTCAGACATAGTTTAAAAATTCTATTTTTTATTTTTTTTTAAAGAAAAAAATTACGTCATCTGTAAATACAAGCGATTTTATTAAGATGAAGGTCTTGAATAAAAGAGCAATATCGTAAAGAAGGTTGAAATGCATCTATCATGTAAATTGTACAAAGATACGATAAATCAGTAATGATAAATATAATGTTATTGTTAGATCGATTAATTTATTCTCCTTCCTGAAAAGACTCTTGCAATTATTTTACTTTTTTTTAATAATTAAATATTTAATTGACTTGGATATAATTGAATTGTTTTGATGAATTCATCCCAGAGGTGTAGTCGAGGCAAAATAGTGAAATTTTTCAAAATTAATCATATTTTTTTATTTATTATTTATTTATAAGTAAGAAGGCACAGCGAAGTTAAACATTTCACAAAAAACCGCAGCTTTCTAGCACTTATCTAGAAGGAGATAGTAAAACAATTATAAATTGTGTGAACAACTGCGTTTGTTAACTTGATTATTTATTACTTCGCTAAGTAAAGAGAAGGTAAAAAGTTAAAAAATTCAGAATAAAACCGCAACTATCTGGAATTAATATAGATGAAGATATTTATAAATGATAATTATGTGTTTGAAGAATTATTTTTGCCAAATTTAAGTAATTAATAACGAACTCCAAGTGAAAGCTAGAAAATAGTTGAAAATTTTGGAAAAAATAGCTTTCTCCCATTAAGCAAAGAGAATATTATTAACAATGATGATAAATTGGATAAACAATTATTTTCGTAAACTTGCATTAATTGTTATTTCACTCTAATTATAAAGTGGACAAGAAGTTAAAAATTTCAGAAAAAACTGCAACTATCTAGTATTAATATTGAAGAAGATAGCTGTAAACAATAATAATTTGTGTGAACAAATATTTTTGCTGAATAGAATTAAATATCAACTCGATTCAAGTGAAAAGTGGAAAAAGAGATGAAAATTGCTGAAAATGACACAATTTCTATCACCATTTAAAGATAATATTATTGACAACAATAACAAATTGTTTAAATAATTATATTTTGGTAAAACTAATTAACTCTTACCTTAATCAGATAGGAAATTCAACAAAAAGTGGAACATTTTAGAAAAAACAGCGTGTTTATATCTCTATTCTGAAAGAAAATTGCTAAAAACAACAATAAATTGTTCAAACAACTTATTTCAACATCTAGTCATCAGTCTAAAGTACTATTTCATCTATCAGAAACAATTTTTAATTTAAAGAACGAAAAAAAGCATAGTTTGCCTTTTCGAGTACAATTAATATCCGCCCATAGAATTTTTAAATATTAAAAAAAAATTGTTTTGACAATTCTCAAAATGTGCCAACTTTTTAAATTATTATCCAAAAGGGCTGGCCAATGAACTTGAACTTCCTTTTAGGACACTCAAAGAGAATATCAAAGCCCAATCCAATACGTTAATTCTTTTGAAAGCTATCGCGCTAATAAACTAAAAATCTACAGACTAACATACAAACAGACAGACAAACAGACAGACTAATAGACAAACTAGCAGGCATACTAACAGACAGACAAACAGGAAGACTAATAGACAAACTAAAAGGCATACCAACAGACAGACAAACAGACAGACAAACAGACAGACAAACAGAGAGACAAACAGACATACTAATAGACAAACTAACAGGAATACTCACAGACAGACAAACATACATACTAATAGACAAACTAACATGCATACTAACAGACAGACAAACAGACAGACTAATAGACAAACTAATAGACAAACTGACAGGCATACTAACAGACAGACAAATAGACAGACTAATAGACAGACAAAAATACAGACTGATGAACAAACTAACAGGCATACTAACAGACAGAGAAACAGACAGACTAATAGACAAACTAACAGGCATACTAACAGACGGACAAACAGACAGACTAATAGACAAACTAACAGGCATACTAACAGACAGACAAACAGACAGACTAATAGGCAAACTAACAGGCACAATAACAGACAGCCAAACAGACAGACTAATAGACAAACTGATATACAAACTAACAGGCATACTAACAGACAGACAAACAGACAGACTAAAAGACAGAACAAAAATACAGACTGATAGACAAAATAACAGGCATACTAACAGACAGACAAACAGACAGACTGATAGACAAACTAACAGGCATACTAACAGACAGACAGACATACTAATAGACAAACTAACAGACAGATAAACAGACTAAAATACATACTAAAAGGCAGACTAACGAACAGACTAACAGACAGAGAAGAAAATTGCAGAAAAAACGCAATTCCTATTACCTTTTAAAGAGAATATTATCGACAACAATAATAAATTCTTTAAATAATTATATTTTGTTAAAACTAATTAACTCTTACCTTAATCAGATAAGAAATTTAACAAAAAGTGGAACATTTTAGAAAAACAGCGTCTTTATATCTATATTCTGAAAGAAAATTGCTAAAAACAACAATAAATTGTTCAAACAACTTAGGTCAACATCTAGTCATCAGTCCAAAGTAGTATTTCATCTATCAGAAACAATTTTTAATTTAAAGTACGAAAAAAAGCATAGTTTGCCTTTTCGAGTACAATTAATATCCGCCCATAGAATTTTTAAATATTGAAAAAAATTGTTCTAAAAATTCTCAAAATGTGCTAACTTTTTAAATTCTTATCCAAAATGGCTGGCTAACGAACTTGAACTTCCTTTTAGGACACTCAAAGAGAATATCAAAGCTCAATCCAATACGTTAATTCTTTTGAAAGCTATCGAGCTAATAAACTAAAAATCTACAGACAAACAGACAGACTAACAGACAGACAAACAGACATACTAATAGACAAACTAACAGGCATACTAACAGACAGACAAACAGGAAGACTAATAGACAAACTAAAAGGCGTACCAACAGACAGACAAACAGACAGACTAACAGACAGACAAACATACATACTAATAGACAAACTAACATGCATACTAACAGACAGACAAACAGACAGACTAATAGGCAAACTAACACGCACAATAACAGACAGACAAACAGACAGACTAATAGACAAACTAATAGACAAACTTGCAGGCATACTAACAGACAGACAAACAGACAGACTAATAGACAGAACAAAAATACAGACTAATATACAAACTAACAGGCATACTAACAGACAGACAAACAGACAGACTGATAGACAAACTAACATGCATACTAAAAGACAGACAAACAGACAGACTAATAGGCAAACTAACAGGCACAATAACAGACAGACAAACAGACAGACTAATAGATAAACTAATAGACAAACTAACAGGCATACTAACAGGCAGACAAACAGACAGACTAATAGACAGAACAAAAATACAGACTAATA
>CAKNXH010060181.1:23126-38339 GCA_932178445.1 Andricus quercusramuli
TAACAGGCATACTAACAGACAGACAAACAGACAGACTAATAGACAAACTAACAGGCATACTAACAGACAGACAGACTAATAGACAAACTAACAGACAGACAAACAGACTAACAGACATACTAACAGGCAGACTAACGAACAGACTAACAGACATACTAACAGACAGACTAAGAAACACACTAACAGACAGATTAACAGACATAAATTTTGTAAAATCCAGTTTTTGGGTTCAGGGGGTCTCAGAACGTAGACATTTCACAAAAACGGGGGGGGGGGGGGGGAAAAATACGCCAAACTTAAAACCCTTTAACATAGGATAAGAACGTAAAAAATGCACTGCATTTTTGGACCACTATACTGTAGATGTACAAGATCGGTGTTGATGCGGCCCTGTCTTAGAAAGACATGAGTCGCTGACTGAACTTAAGGAAGGCTAACTTTCGAATCTTCTACTACTAGTTTCAAGTCTCGTGAGGACGAGAAATTCACTCATGTAAGCGGTGGAAAATTTTGTAGTAAAAACGAATCACGAGATCGTTGCACTTGTTCCTTTTCGCCTCTCTTTTAAGCCCTTGGATAGTCTTCAGTTTCAAGTAGTATCGAGTTGATCGGCCTTGACAAATCTACCCAAGAAAGGAGGAAAAACATTAAAAAAATGGGGGAAAAATAAGTTTAAAAAACGCGACACAACTCTTTTAGATATCGCCTTACAACTTGCAGGGTTATCCGAATGCAAGCATTTAATGATAAGATTTATGTAAATTTATGCTAAACTGCTTTTACTGAATGGAGGCTTTTACTCCAGTGGAAAAATGATATCATTTTTAGAGGTGGCGAATACGGGATAAAAACTATAGTTATCATCAAATATTGTTAATTTCAAATAACAATTTATTGGGGAATTTTTAGAAAAATTTTAATGAGCCGTTTGGTATTTTGGTGAAGATAGCTCACTTTTTCCTCATCAGTTCAGCGAGAGAGAGCAAGTGATTAAAACATTCACTCGAACCTGTACTTTGGACTCTTTAACTTTTCCTGAATCAAGATCATTTTTGACTGTTTTGTTTACTTTAAGTGGTCCAACATCGCACTTCAATTTGATTAATCATTCGTGAATCTATTTATTCTCAGCAGACTTGAAATATCAAACGCTTTAGAGAAAAGTTGACTTTTGAACCCAACAAGATGAATTTTCAAGAAAAATTCATTTTTCAACGAAAAAGATTATTTTTGAACCAAATAATTGAATTTTCCAATAAAAAATATAAATTATGAACTAAAATAATGAATGCTGAGAAAAAAATGGAGAAAAATTTAATTATAAACCAAAAAAGATAAATTTTAAACTAAAATTATGAATCTTTGCAAAAATAAAAATTAATGTTTAACGAAGAAGTTTAACCTCCAACCAAGTAATAGTGATTATTTTTTTGTCAAATAAGATTTTAATTTTTAATAATAAAGAGTTAGATTTAACCAAAGAAGATGAATTTTCAACAAAATGCTTGAATTCTCAAATAAAACATATTAATTTTCAATTATATAGTTGTATTTTAAAGAAAAAAATTGATTTTCTATCAGAAGAGACGAATTTTTAATATAATACATCAATTTTCAACCAAATAGTTCTATGTTCAACCAAAAAGAAGAATTTTCTATGAAATGTCAAATTTTTAACAGAATACATACATTTTCAGACAATAGCATTAAGTTTATTCCAAAAAACTCGAATTTTCAATAAAATGCATGAATTTATAATCAAATAATTGAATTTTCAACTTTAAAATGTAAATTTTTTACAAAAAATACATTTTCAACAAAGTAGTTCAACTTTCGACCAAATATTTGAGTTTTCACCAAACTGTTAAATTTTCGAATCAAAATTATTACTTTTAAACGAAAAAGTTATTTTTCAACCAAGGAAGATGAATTGCCAGCGAAAATTTCGTTTGTAACCAAAAAAGATTATTTTTTCAACAAAATATTTGAATTAAAAAAAAAAAATAATTTTCTACCAAAAGACATGAATTTTTAACGTTGGATTTCAGTTCCCAAGCTGAGACATTGAATGTTTTAGAAAACAGTTGACTTTAAAACCCCAAAAAGATGAATTTCCAACAAAAACTTAGTTCTCAACCAAAGAAATATGATTTTTGAAACAAATTGTTGAATTTTCAAATAGAAAAGATAAATTTCAAATTAAAATGATGAATCTTCAAAAATAATCATTTGCAACAAAAATTTAGCTCTCAACCAAAAAAGATGATTGTTTAACCAAATAGGTTAATTTTGTAACAAAAAAGATACATTTTTAACTGAAACGACAAATCTGAAAAAAATTATCAACCAAAATTTCGCTCTTAACCCAGAAAAGATGATCTCTTAACAAAATAGTTGAATTTTCAAATAAAAAAATGAAAACTTATATGATGAATCTTCAAAAAAATTAATTTTCAACAAAGTAGTTCAACTTTTGACCAAATAGTTGAGTTTTCCCAAACTCTTAAATTCCGAACCAAAAATATTACTTTTAAACGAAAAAGTTAATTTTCAATCAAGGAAGATGAATTTCGAGCAAAAATTTATTTTGTAACCAAAAAAGATTTTTTTGTTAACAAAATATTCAAATTTTTACAAACAAAGAAAAACTATTTTCCGCCAAAAGATATGAATTTTAATGTTGGATTTCATTTCTCAAGCTGAGATATTGAATGTTTTAGAAAACAGTTGACTTTAAAACCCAAAAAGATGAATTTTCAACAAAAACTTAGTTCTCAACCAAAGAAATATGATTTTTGAAACAAATTGTTGAATTTTTAAATAGAAAAGATAAATTTCAAATTAAAATGATGAATCTTCAAAAATAATTATTTTCAACAAAAAATTAACTCTCAACCGAAAAATATGATTTTTCAACCAAATAGTTTAATCTTTGAATAAAAAAATTCATTTTTAACTAAAACTATGAATCTCGAAAAAATTATCAACCAAAATTTCGCTCTCAACTCAAAAAGATGATCTTTTAAGCAAATTGTTGAATTTTCAAATAAAAAAATGAAAACTTATATGATGAATCTTCAAAAAAAAAATTAATTTCCAACAAAGAAGTTCAAATTTTAACTTAGTAATAATAGTGATATTCACACCAGAAAAGTTTTTTTTTCAATCGTAAACAGATGAATCCATGAAAAAAGATCAGTCTAAAACAAAAAATGTAATAATTGATATCTCGACTTAAAAATATTTCAATTATAAATTCAAAACTGTTGATTTTAACCAATAGACATTAATTTTTAATGAAATAGTTAAACCTCAAGTCTCAATTTTTTGTTTAATAACTTTCACACTCAGAATATTTGATTTTCGTTAATAACAATTTTCAGGTTTATTACTTGCTTTCAACAATTCAAATTCTTGAAAATTTTTCACTATGAATTGTCAGAAGATTTCGAGGCGACTCAAGAAATGTTGAAAATTCGGAAAATTTTAAAAACATTTCAAAAGGTCAAAACCTCATTCAATACTGAGGCAAAAAACTGATTTGTATTGTTTCTTATAGAATTTGTGGAAATCTTGGAAAGGTTAACCTGCATTTTTCCAACTTTAAACATCTTGATAAAACTAGCTCTTCGGGACGCGATATTTCCCAAAAAGATTATTATTCATTATTCATTATTCATAATTACGAAAAAAATTTATAGCAGAAGAAATTCCTGTTAAAGAAAAGATAAAAAAATTGTTGAACTTTGCATGATTGCGAATGTGAATGTTTTGAAGAGTTTTTTGAGATAATAACTTTTGGACATCAGTCAAATAAATGAAACAATTGTATACTTAAAACGACCAAAAGCTGATTAATTATTCATCACAATTGTATTTTTATAAATTACTTTCTTCCAAACAAAATAATACTTGACCTGAAGACTCAGAAAATAATTGAATATTCATTTTTTCCTAGATAAAAATGTGCGTCTTGCCGTGACAAACTTTTTCTACTTGCGGCATGTAAACCTCTGGATGATGCCTACATCTTTTCTAGAGGTAACTAGATATTTCAAATCGCATACTTTGATTTTGACCCATAAACTGAAAAGTGGACCTCTGAGAAGCTCAGATTCTTAGAAAATCAGAGCAGCATGTTCTACAAAGAGAGAATGGATTGTATCGGAAATCGTTTACTGAAATTAGAAAGAGCTCAGGTCTCTTGATAAGAGTTGGGTGTGTCGCTTCGAATCCAAACCCTTTTTTGCTTCTCTTTCGTCCTTGCGAATCGACCGAAGGCTATCGTTCTCCTAAGTACCTTAAAGGAGATTCTGCAACGAAGCTACTAATTGGTATTGGCGTCGATCGTGATTTAAGGTGCTTCAAACGAGTTGTTTTTTAGAATAATACAAAATACGGCTACAAAGATAAATTGTTTGATGTAATATTTTTACCCCATAATAGAAAGGCTTATAGATGTGCACTAATAGAGCCCTTTTTCAAAAAATGCTCTTGTTGTTTTGTTTTTGTTATTAAAAATATGCTAAATTTGCTACGACAGGGAATGGACAACGCACCACTGGGAGTGTATCCATGGTGTACCAAAAACAGGCGCTCAAAATTTTCGAAATGCGTTTTGATTAACAAGAAGAAAACAAGAACTCATACCTGGTTTAACTATCATGTCCTTGAAAGTTGGTTTGAGTTCGTTACTTAGTTTTCATTTCAATAGAGTGATATTTTCCCATTCTATCCAGTTCTACTGTGCATGTGTTGTGTAGGCAAATGGCTTGGGCTCGTAGATTCTAAAGGCTAAGTCCCATTTGTTGAAATTATCGCTGAGAAGTGATACATTGATAAGTTGAAGCAAAATTATTGAAGTAAAAATCAAATTCATGTTTTTCACTGAACTTCATTTTCAAATGAAATAATTACATGCAAATAAATTGGTCGCGCGCGTCTGAGGCTCTAGTTTGGTTGAAAATCGAAATGGGCCTTTCCCCATGAATCACGGATCTAGTATCTGGAGATGGTGGGACCAGGGTAGGTGTAAAAAATGGCTGTTGTGAGTACCCGTAAAAGTCAGTGGAAACGAGTCCGGTGCAATTGCGAGTGGCAGTTCTCCTTGCTGAAAAAAAATCGAGAAAGGACCAAAGCACCAAGTGAACTGACCGAACGGCGTGACCGAACGGAGAGCCCGAACGGCGAGACCGACTGAAGGAACAAACGACCAAACCACGCCCTCGCTAATGCAACACCAGGACAGGATTCGAATTGGCACAGCAAGGACGACTACTAACGACCGACACAAAGACTATAGGTTGGTGGATCGGTGAGCACGCACCAAGTGAGATTTTTTAATTACACCCTGTTTACACGCCCGACCAACCGGCTGGTCAACTATCTCCCCAAGATAGGGTCGACTGACGTACTCACGTACTTTACTGAACCACAACGACTTAAGTACCGAGGCGCACGTGCGCTAAACTGTTCCCTTGCCGAGAGCAAGGTAAACTGATAAAAATTTTTTTTTTTCTTTCTCATAATAATCGACTGCCATTTATTGCATTTTTTTCTAACTGAGTAAACAAGATTAGAGAAGCAGGCTCCCCAACTGCACTGCGCATGCGTTGCATCGACAGTCTCATTGGCTGTAAATAGCGCGCTTTTTTTAAACTATTACATGTGTAAATCAATTTTTTATAATAATTGTTGATTATAAATTCGAAGGACGGAATACGTTTTTTCACCAATGAAAATTTTAAGTCGTGCATAATATTTGTTGGCCTTTATGATTATTATATATTGTGAAAAATTGATTTGCATATTTAATCATTTCAAATAAGCGCGCGATCAACAGCCAATGAGGCTGCGGGTGCAACGCATGCGCAGTGCGGTTGGAGAGCTCAATTGGGAATACTGGAATCTGGCTTAGCCTTTAAAAATATCCGGAAGGAAGCTGATCTATAAGATCGAGTTGGGTGATTCTAGGTGTAGCGCAAAATTTAATGACCTTTATGTGCTTTGAGAATTTAATGAGCATTTATGAGCATTTTGAATATGGATTTAAAAAATCTTATGTTCTACCTTCACTAATAATAATTACATTGTTTAAATTTCGCGGGAAAACGGGTCGTTTCAAATTGGAAAGGGCGCCAAATTTAAATGATGAAAGAAGTCAAAGTAGAAAACATGTTATTCGCATTAAACAGTAACTTATTCAGGGTTGATAAAATATCCCAATTTCCGAATTCGTTTGTAGGTATAAACCCCAGTATGCATTGCCATACACCTAGAAGATTATTAATGTTAACGCAAAATCAAATATTCTTTCTAAATATATTCAAAACGCTCTTTAGTTGTATTTTCGAGTGAAAATCATGAATTTTAAACAAAAAATATGAATTTTTAACCAAATAGTTGAATTTTCAACCCAAAAAATTAATTTTCTACCCAAAAAGACTTATTTTCAACAGAGTACATGAATTGTCATCTAAAAAAAAATCAAATTCAACCAAAATTAGAAGAGCTAAAATGTCAGAAGAATGAATTTAAAAAAAAGAACTAGTTTTCAATAATATATTTTTTAATAAAAAAAAATTCTTAACCAAAAATAGAAGAATTTTTAGTTAAGGCAATAAATTTTCAA
The DNA here is from genome assembly GCA_932178445.1 of Andricus quercusramuli. Classification (NCBI taxonomy): domain Eukaryota; kingdom Metazoa; phylum Arthropoda; class Insecta; order Hymenoptera; family Cynipidae; genus Andricus; species Andricus quercusramuli. Next base: position 29,758 of record CAKNXH010060181.1, read on the forward strand.
CCAAAAAAATGGATTCTCAACAAAATAATTTAATTTAAACTGAAAAAGGTGAATACACAAACCAAAAATATAATGTTCCGATTTGCAGTTAGAAAAGTCGATACAAAAAACAATTTCCAGCCAAATTAATTGATTTTCAACTAAAAATATACATTTTCGAGCGAAAATGGAATAGTGTATTCTCAGTTGAAAAAAAAATCTTCAGCTAAAAAGAAACTAGTTCTCAACCAAAGAAATTAATTTTTAATCACAGTGATAAATTTTAAATCAAAATTATTAAATTTTGATCAAATAGTGGACTTTTCAATCTGAAAGATGAATTTTCTATCAAGAAAAAAAACGAATTTTAGACAAAATAGCTTTGTTTTTTAATGATAGAACTGAATTCCTGAGAAAAAGTGAAATAGTTAAATTTTCTACTAAACAGATGATTTTTGAACGAAAAAGATTACATTTCTATCAAAAAAAGTAAATTTTTCACAAAAAATGGAATAGTTAAAGTGAATTTTCAACTAATATTATGGATCTTCAAATGAAAAAATTTAATTTTTAACCGAATACATTAATTTTAAATCAAAAAGATAAATTTTTCTCTAAAAATAAATTAGGATAATTTTCAGTCAGTAAAATAAATTTTTAAACAAAAAACAAACGAATTTTCAACAAAATTTCAAAAAATTAGAGTACTCTTTTACCAAATATGAGCGATTTTCTGAGAATTTAGTCTCCGAACACTTTTTTCTATCTTGCATTTTTTTCAAAATTTTCGAACTGAAAATTTCTTGAGGAAAAAATTTTTAAAAAGAAGACATTGAATTTCCTTTCATAAAAAATAAAAATTCGTATTTTTCCCAATAACGAGACAAGATACGACAAAAGTCAAGAAAATGAAATTATTCCCTTCGAAAGATTTCTAAGAAGAAAATTTCTGAATATTTTTTTCTACCTTTTTTTTCAAGATTTTTAAACTTGAAATTTCGCGAGGGAAACTTTACTCTTTGGACTTTTTTCATAGGAATTTTAAAACGCTCTCAATTTTGTAGGGTATTAGGAGAAAAACTATATATATATTTTTTATGGAGTCAACAACAATTTTTTTAATTCTAGAAAAAGTCTTCAAGAACTTTAACCAAACAATATTCATCAATTGGATTCCAAACTAAGCAAATTTAAAAAAAATTGCACACCTACAAATGATTTTTTTTGATATAAATAAAATTTGTTTATGCTATCTTTTTAACCAAGTATGTCGGTGAAAAATGGAAATATTTTTCTGCAATATAATAAACAAATTTATTATACGATTCGATCTTACTATAAAAAATTACTCTTCATTAAATATGCATTGAAGCTATTAAGATAATTACTCATTGTTAATCAAAGCTTATTCAAAAAACAACTAATTATAAAGAAAGGATGAGTCTTGCTTCTACATATTAATAAAGCCTTCAATAATGATTTACTGTAGCTTCTACTACTTGAGTTTGACAGCCTAATTGCCTCATGTGTAATAAAATAATAATTATAATATAGAAAAATTAATTACTCCTAATTGGCAAACTATGCTCAAGTAAAATTGAAGAACCTATGTCTTAAAAACACTTTATACAATTCAAAATCTAGCAGAAAAGACATTAAAGAAATATCATTCATTCATAATTACGAAAAAAATTAATACAAAAGGAAATGTCTGTAAAAGAAAAGATTAGAAAATTGTTAACCTTTTGGTCATTAGTTAATTAAATAAAACAATTGTATACTTGAAACGAAGAAAAATTGTATTTTTATGACTTATTTTCTTTCAAACAAAATAAAACTTCACCTAAAGACACAGAAAATGATCGAATATTTATTTTTTCCTAGATAAAAATTTGCGTCTTGCCGTGACAAACTTGTTCTACTCGCGTCATGTAAACCTCTGGATGATGCTATAAAGTTTTAAATATAGTCTTGTGCTTCGATTTGACCTACAATTTTACATAAATCATCTAAAAATAATTAAATTATCATCTTTTTCTTGATGCAAAAATATGTATTGTCATGAAAAACTTGTTCTACTGGCATCATCTGAACCTCTAGATGATACCATCGATCTTTAAATAGACTCTCGTGTTTTAATTTTACCAAACGTGTGACATTTTCATCTAAAAATAATAAAATTATCGTTTTTTTATGGATGTAAAAATATGTCTGTCCATGACTAACTCTTTCTACTGGCGAATCTTTTTGGTCCGTTGACATCATCTGGATGTCCTAGGAAAGAAAGTTGCTTGGCTCAAGTATTCCGCCTACGTTCTAACGTTCTTACGGTATCTGAGAGAATTATGGAGAACACTGTAACAGGATCAAGCCTTTAAATTTTTACATTGAGAAAAATTTTTGTTTGCCCGCATAAGAGTGATTGTACCAACAAATTTTTTTGGTGGGGTAAACATTTGGCTGGGCTAACCAAATTATTTTCTTAGACCGAGAAAACTACAAAAAGTTGCTTCCTCTGGCATATCAGTTGACATCAGCCATATTGAAAATTGGGCCTTCGGGCAGCACAGCAAACATTTTTTATACAATAAACAAAACCTGCTGAAGAAAATTATTTAGTAACCGTAACTTAATTATTTTTTCTCCGCCTGTACTTGGTACAGCTAATCTGCCGCTTTAGGTGCATTAACGAAGAAGACCTTCTGCGCTTTCTTAGAATTTTACTCACCCCCTTGGGACTCAAGGGACCACAAGTAAGGCTCTGACTCTACATCCTCTTGGGTTGTAGACTTTAGGCGAAAAAGTGTGGAAACTCGTCGTTAAATCGGACGCCATTGGGCTCCTGGTACTCCGGGCCCGGGTCGTTAGGTCTTAAACTCTTTTTTCCTTTCACTGGAGCTCTCTTCTCTCTCCTCCACCTAGAACTCTTCTTTTTGCCGACCTTCGACCCGAGACCATCGGTCAGGGCTGGTGCGATCCCCATCGCAGTTCTTCTTTGCTTCGTTGTCATCGAGACCAACATAGAAGGGCCTGACAAAAGAAAATGAACTTCGCTGATGCCCATTGCAACTCAGTTCTCTGCTTTACTGTCTTTCTTGCAACTCAAATTGCAGCTCGAGTAATGTCTCCCTTAAACCCGCAAACGGGATATTAGAGATCCATTCCAAACTCAGCTACTGAAGAAACTGAGGGGGCGAAACCATCAATCATCTTCAACAGGAACTGCAGGAAAAATATTGAAATAAAATTCTAGGTTTGTTTTACGATTTAGGATAAAATAACTTCAGAATAACAGACCTGAGACTTATTTTATAAATTGAAAATAGTGTCATTAGTGGCAGATATTTAAAAAAATAGGAGGACAATGGTGTCATGCAACTTATGGCTAAGGCAAGCGCACTAAAGATCATTGGTGACTTTGGATTGTGATAACTCGGTCGGGAATGAAGCTACACATTTAAAAAAAAATTCTTTCTGAAGCTCACGAAATTACACATTGAATGACCTCTGGTAGACACATTTTTGACGTTTAGAAAATAAATTATCACGCGAGCGGTTTTTGAAAAAGTTTGAAGAATTTCCTGAATTTTGTACCACGACTTGAACTCGTGTCATAGCCTAGGAAAGTTGTAGGAAAAATCTGAAAACAAGACGCAAAACTTGAAATATCATCTTCAATTTGAGATGACAAAATTTGGGAAATCTTTTCGGGTTTTTGAGTTATAATCAAAAATGTCAAAGCGTCTCCTCGTCGGGTGTCAGTAGGGTTCGGCAATGAGGCGCCGCCTGAAATAAGACACAGAAACGCTTGGACATTTCTAGACATATCTCGGGAACCCGTGAAGATTTTTTATGTTTTTTTTGGCTATAATTAAAGATGACACATCGAGGATTGCATTCTGTGAATTTCAGAGTTTTTACTATAATTTTCTAAGTCATAAAACGAGTTGAAGTTGAAACCAAAGAAATTCTTGGCTATCACTTTTGGCCAGACATGCTTGGACATTTTGAGGCATATCTCGGGAATCGTTGAAGATATTTCAAGTTTTAGCAGCTGAAATTAAAGGAGAGAATTCAAGAATTTTGCTCTATAAATGATAGATTTTTTTTCTACTTTTCAAGATCATGACACGAGTTTTAGTCGAGGGGCAAAAGTTCCGAGAAAATTTTGTATTTTTCAAGGAAACTTCTTAAGTTATACATCCTCTTCAAAATGTCAAGAAATTTTCTACTAGGGGTCATATGACATAAAATTTTGTAAGCTGTTCAATAATTTCTTTTCAAAATATCTAGCTTTATTTCCGACCGATTTAACATGTTTTAAACTTATCAGTGAGTTTTAGTACTGCTCGAGCAATCCATGAAAATAATTTCCGATCATTTGAAGTACCCTGAAAGCTTTGAAATCTGCTGAAATCCTTTAAGAAATTCTGAAATATCTTAAGATCCTTCGAAAATTTCAGGAAAAATCAACAATCTTTTCAAATTCCTTGAAATCTTCGAAATACGTAGAAACTTCTTCAAATCTGGTAATTTCCTTTAAAATCCTACGAAAGCCTCAAAAGTGGTGGAAGTCTCTTGAAATCTCTGCAATTTCTGAAAGCCGAACTTCTCTTAAATTCCATGAAAACCCTTGAGAATTTCGATAAGTTTGTTAAATACTTTAGAATCTTTTTAAATACCCTAAATTCTTTGAAATCCTTTGAAATCCTTTGATTTTCATAAGATCCCTGACATATTGTAAAATCTTTCTTTATCTCAGAAAAGTCGAGTAAAATCCCCTAAAAATCTTCAAAATTTGTAGAAATTCCTAGAATTTTCCTGAAAGTCTATTTCATTTACTTCCTAAAGCTTTCTACAAATCCGCTGAAATCGTTGAAATATCATTAATGACCTGGATAAGTTTTTATAATAATTTGAAATTTTCTGAAAGCCTACGTAATTTCTTGAAAACATTAACAATTTTCCAAAATTTCGTTGAATTCCTCAGAATCACGTAAAATGCCCTAACTTCTTCGGAATTTTTTTAAATCACATTAGATTGATAAAATCCCTTACATCTTGTGAAATCCTTCTCAATCCCACAAAAATTGAGAAAATCCTGTAAAACGTCTTCAAATCTGCAATATCTTTCCAAATTCTATAAAAAATGATGAAATATTCAAAATTCCATAAAATTCCATAAAACCCCTTCAAATTCCTTGAAATCTTTGATATTTTCTGAAATTCTTTCAAATTTTCTAGAATAAACTGGAAGCTTTGCTATACCTGACAATGGTCGAAATCTGCTGGAATCCAGTGAAATCTAGAAAATTTCCTTGAATTTTGTTGAAATCATCTCAAACTTTGAAAAACTCTCAAATTTGTCAAATTCCTTGTAAACTATAAAAACTGCTTGAAACCTTATGGAATCTTTTAATTTCTTCTGAAATCCTGTGAATTCCACAAATATTGAAAAATTCATTATTATCTCTTAAAATTTTGTAATTTACCCGCTAAGGTTCGGACGACTGAAAAATCCCGAAAAATAAAATTCCCGACACTGAAAAATTCCCGAATTGGAAAATTCCCGAATAATAAAATTTACGAATAATAAAATTGCCGAAAAATAAAAATCCCGAATTGGAAAATTCCCGAATTGTAAAATTCGCGAATAATAAAATTCCCGAATTATAAAGTCCCCGAATTGGAAAATTCCGGAAATGGAAAATTCCAGAATAATAAAATTCCCGAACATTTTATAATATGACCGAATTGGAAAATTCCCAAACAATAAAATTCTCGACAGAAAATTGCCGAATTATAAAATATCCCAATTGGAAAATTCCCGAATTGTAAAATTTCCGAATTTAAACAATTAAAATTGTTTTATAAATATATTTGACCAAATAAAAATAAAATAAACATAAAAAATAAATCATTAACTTCAGTAAATTTATTATTAAAAAATTTTCCAATGCGGGAATTTTCTCATTAGGAAATTTTTCGGGAATTTTATTATTGGGGATTTTTATTATTCGGGAATTTCATTATTCAGGAATTTTATTATTCGGGAATTTAGTTATTCGGAAATGTTATAATTCGGAAAATTTATTATTCAGGAAATCTATTTTCCGGGAATTTTATTATTATGGAATTTTATTATTAGGGAATTTTATTATTAGGGAATTTTATTATTCATGAATGTTATTATTCGGTATTTTTATAGTATCGGAAATTTTATAACTCAAGAATTTTATTATTAGGAAATTTTATTATTAGGGAATTTTATTAATCGGGAATGTTATTATTCGGTATTTTTACAGTATCGGAAATTTCATTATTCAGGAATTTTATTATTCGGGAATTTTCCAATTCGGGAATTTTATTATTCGGAAATATTACAACTCGAGAATTTTACAGAGTCGGGAATTTTATCATTCAGGAATTTTCCAATTCGGAAATTTAATTATTCGGAAATGTTATAATTCGCGAAATTTATTATTCAGAAATTTTATTTTTCTGGAATTTGATTATTCCGGACTTTTATTATTCGGGAATTTAATTATTCAGAAATGTCATTATTCGGGAAATTCATTATTCAGGAAGGAACTACTGAAAAATCCCGAAAAATAAAATTCCCGAATTGGAAAATTCCCAAAAAATAAAATTCCAGAATTGTAAAATTCCCGAATAATAAAATTCCCGAATTATAAAATCCCAGAATTGGAAAATTCCTGAAATGGAAAATTCTAGAATAATAAAATTCCCGAACATTTTATAATATGACCGAATTGGAAAATTCCCAAACAATAAAATATCCGAATTGGAAAATTCCCGGATTGTAAAATTCCCGAATTTAAACAATTAAAATTGTTTTATAAATATATTTTATCAAATAAAAATACAATAAACATAAAAAAGAAATGTTTGAATTCAGGAAATTTATTATTCGAAAATTTTCCAATTCGGGCATTTTCTTATTAGGAAATTTTAATATTCGGGAACTTAATTATTCGGAAATTTTATAATTCATGAAATTTATTATACAGAAATTCTATTTTGCGGGAATTTTATTATCGGGGATTTTTATTATTTGGGAATTTCATTATTCGGGAATTTTATTATTCGGAAATATTATAATTCGGGAAATTTATTATTCAGGAATTCTATTTTCCGGGAATTTTATTATTGGGGAATTTTATTATTCGAGAATTCCATTATTCAGGAATGTTATTATTCGGAAATTTTATTATTAGGGAATTTTATTATTCGGGAATGTTATTATTTGGTATTTTTTTAGTATCGGAAATTTTATAATTCAAGAATTTTATTATTAGGAAATTTTATTATTAGGAAATGTTATAATTAGGGAATTTTATTATTCGAGAATGTTATTATTCGGTATTTTTATAGTATCGGAAATTTCATTATTCAGGAATTTGATCATTCGGGACTTTTCCAATTCGGGAATTTTATTATTCGGAAATATTACAACTCGAGAATTTTACAGAGTCGGGAATTTTATAATTCAGGAATTTTATTATTCCGGAATTTTCCAATTCGGGAATTTTATTATTCCGGAATTTTCCAATTCGGGAATTTAATTATTCGGAAATGTTATAATTATAATCTCTTAAAATTTTGTAATTTACCCGCTAAGGTTGGGACGACTGAAAAATACCGAAAAATAAAATTCCCGAAAAATAAAATTCCCGACACTGAAAAATTCCCGAATAATAAAATTCCCGACTAATAAAATTCCCGAATAATAAAATTTCCGAATTATAAAATCCCCGAATTGGAAAATTCCGGAAATGGAAAATTCCGGAATAATAAAATTCCCGAACATTTTATAATATGACCGAATTGGAAAATTCTCGATTAATGAAATTCCCGACAGTTTATAATATTACCGAATTGGAAAATTCCCGAATAATAAAATTGCCGAATTATGCAATATCCGAATTGGAAAATTCCCGAATTGTAAAATTTCCGAATATAAACAATTAAAATTGTTTTATAAATATATAGTTTATCAAATAAGAATACAATAAACATAAAAAATTAATCTTTAGAATAATATTATATTATTGTATTTTTATTTGATGAAATATATTTATAAAATAATTTTCATTGTTTGAATTCGGGAATTTTACGTTTCGGATATTTTATAATTGGGCAATTTTCTGTCGACAATTTTATTATTCGGGAATTTCGCAATTCGGTGTTATTATTAAATGTTCGAGAATTTTATTATTTGGGAATTTTCCAATTCGGGGATTTTATAAATGGGGAATTTCATTATTCGGGAATTTTGCAATTCGGTTTTATTATAAAATGTTCGGGAATTTTATTATTCGGGAATTTTCTAATTCGCGGATTTTATAATTCGGGAATTTTATTATTCCGGAATTTTAAAATTCAGGAATTTTATTATTCGGGAATTTTCCAATTCGGGGATTTTATAATTCGGGAATTTTATTATTCGGGAATTTTGCAATTCGGTTTTATTATAAAATGTTCGGGAATTTTCCAATTCGGGGATTTTATAATTCGGGAATTTTATTATTCGGGAACTTTATTATTCCGGAATTTTACAATTCGGGAATTTTATTATTCGG
>CAKNXH010060183.1:0-22474 GCA_932178445.1 Andricus quercusramuli
TTGAGGATTCAACTATATTGTTAAATATTCGTCTTTTGGCTGAAATATTAACTACTACACTTTTGGTCGAGAATTCTTTTCTTTTCTCGGTTAAATATTCAACTACTTGGTATAAGGTCGAACTGCTTTGTTAAAAAGTAGTTTATTTGGTTGAAGATTCATCATGTATTTTGAAAAGATTTCTCAATTTTCCACAATCCCAGTACATGTATAATAGTCATTGATTAAAATCAAATTCGTCTTATTGCCCAGGTACCTATACTTTGAGCAATGAGCCGTGAGTGCATGCAGACGACTAAGTGCCACCTTGAATTCGGGGAATTAGACGAAAGAAAGGTCGACGCAGGTAGATTCATCTTCGTGCCGGCATTAGGGCTATTGCCCGGGCATTAGATCTAATGCCGTATTCTAGCTAATGCCTACGACATATATATATCGGGTACGGTATAAGTAAATTTGGATGGACCCAATACATTCCTTTATATCTTTCTTTCACTGACGTATATATCAGAGTTTGTCTTTTGTATCTTCTAATGTGTCCCCTAAGGGTTTACATTGTTCTTGTATCTCTTCCCTATTCCTTCACCCCCCCCCCACACACACACACATACTTGGTGGTGGGAGGCGGACCTACAGTTTAAGGTGGGTTCCGAACCACCAAGAGCAACAGCCTTAAGTACTTGGAGAACCTTTTTCTCTAGAGGTACCGGTCCCACGACTCTCCGGAGATGAACAACTCCCTTGCTAGGCAAGTGTTCACCGCATGGGCCACCGAGGCTCTTCCAGATTGCGAGGTGGGAATCGAACCCGCAAGCCGACGGAGTGGGTTCAAAGCCTATGCTTAACCCCCACGACCATCGTCCCACTCTTATATCAGAGTTTGTCGGGTCCCCAATATTTGATCCAAAATTTCTTTGCCTCTGTACTTCACATTCTCAAAAAACTCAACGACATTCTACTTGTAGGGATTGTGAAGAAAATTATCTCGATTCTCCGTAGCTTAGTGGTCAAGAGCATCGGATGCGAAATCTGAATGACGTGGTGTTCGAATCCCACCGCAGCTAGAGAGAAGTTTTTTCACAATTGAAGTATCAATATTTCATGAAAATATGGAAACGACCAGTAGGCAAAAAACTTTAACATCATAACTAATTATTTCTCAATATTCAGGCCTTGTTGCTAGCTCGGTTTATTTTGAAAATCCCTAATCTGACAACCCCCTTGTGAACCTACAAGTACTCACATCCACTAATACACCGTACCCTATTAAATCCTTTACGTGTTTAAATTGAACACAATATAAACCTTTATATACTTCTTAAAATTAGTGATTCAGACAGAACAAGAAAAAAGGCCAGGTTTGTTAACATCCAGGTTCTTTCTTGTCAATCTTAGATTTACGTTACCACTTAGAAGCAGTAATGCATTATTGATGCTGTAATATTTCGTGCTGTTGGGAGACTGCACGAAGCGATTGATTGCAAGTACCCGAATAGACTTTTGTATGTCTAATTTGGACCTGGTAGGAACCTATATATGCTTCATGCAATATGAAAGTTCAGACACTGTAGGCATCTAGAGGCATATATAGAGTACCACGTCTAAGGGGCTATTAGTAATTAATTATAGGAAAGCCTGGTAGTTATGAAAGCTCAATATTTTAAATCCATAGCAGATGAGTGCCGAAGTCTAGTCTTCGACGTGCTTCTTACGATCATTTTTCTGAATATACAGGCCCTGTTGCTAGCTCGATTTAGATCGAAAATCACAAATTTGACAACCACCTTGTGCTTCTGCAAGTATTCACATGGACCAAGACAGTGTACCCTATGAAATTCTTTACGTGTTCAAGTTGAACTCAATATAAACGTTTATATACTTCTTAAAAATGGGGGACTCAGACACAACAAGAAAAAGGACAGGGTTTGCTAATATCCAGGTTCTTTCTTGTCAATCTTAGATTTACATAACGACTTGGTATACAGGGTGTCCCAGACTCAAGTGTCCGGTTTTATATGGCCGTATAAAAATAAAAAAAATAAATCTAAAATTCCTTTTCCAAATATCAGTTGAAGTTTTAGTTTTTGAGCTATAAAATACTTAAGCTGATCCAATCAAGAGCGCCGTATGAACAGTCGTGTGTGCATGAGCAGTATTCCAACGTATTGTTATCGAATCGAGCGCAGAGGTGAGGTTAGCGACGGTAGAACAGTACGTTGGAATCCTGCTCACGCACACATGACTCATACGGCGCTCCTGATTGGATCAGGTTAAATATTTTATAACTCAAAAACTAAAGCTTCAACTGATATTTGGAAAAGGAATTTTAGATTTATTTTTTTATTTTTATACGGCCATATAAAACCTGACACTTTAGTTTGGGACACCCTGTATTTTGATGGATCCGATAACTTCCTGGATATCCTTGTGTCGCAGAGTTATATATCCATTTTTATCGGGCTCCCGATATTCGAGCCTAATTTTCTTTGCCTCTGTATTTTACATCTTTAAGCGGAGCAAACGTAAGTTTGTGTAATTGTTCGCTGGAACTGTGTAAAGAGGTCTCGTTCTTATATAAACAATTGTTGCTGATATGTAAAAGGGATTTTCCATAAATTAATACCAAATAGTAATTTTCAGTTGTACATTAGCATTCGCATACCTTACATCACGTTATTTTTGTTATGTAAAGCATTTGTAATTTAATATCTAATAATATATGTTTCTAGATATATAAAGGGTTTGTCGGGTACGGTATAAGTAAATTTGGATTGACCCAATAAATTCCTTTATATCTTTGTTTCACTGACGTATATATCAGAGTTTGTCGGGTCCCCAATATTTGATCCAAACTTTCTTTGCCTCTGTACTTCACATCCTCAAGTGGAGCAAAGGTAAATTTCTATAACTGTTCGCTGAAGCTATGTGAAGAAGTTGTGTTCTTGTGCAAACAATTTTTGCTGATATATAAAAGGAATTTTCTAAAAATGAATACCAAATAGTAATTTTCAGTTGTCAATTGGCATTCACGTACCTTACATCACGTTATTTTTATTATGTAAAGTACTTGTAATATAATATATAATTAAATATGTTTTTAAATATATAAATTGTTTATCGGGTACGGTATAAGTACATTAGGATGGACCCAATAAGTTCCTTTGTATCTTTGTTTCACTGAGGTATATATCAGAGTTTGTCGGGTCCCCAATATTTGATCTTAATTTCTTTTGCCTCTGTTATTTATATCTTAAAATAAAGCAAAGGTAAATTTCTATAATTGTTTTCTAAAGCTATGTAAATGGGTCGCATTCTTATGTTAACAATGTTTGCTGATGTATAAAAGGGATTTTCTACAAATTAATACCTAATAGGAATTTTCAGTTGTAAATTAATATTCTCTTACCTCATACAACGTAATTTTTGTTATGTAAATCACTAGAAATTTAATTTCTAATTAAATATGTTAATAAATTTGTAAAGGTTTTTTTCGGGTGTGTTATAAGTACATTTTGTTGGACCCAATAAGTTCCGTTATATCCTTGTGTCGCTGATTTATATACCATACGAGACCGAGCGCGCGTGTTTTTGTCTTTAGGATGAATTACAAAACCTTTTATTATTTTCATATTTAAAAATGAACTATTTTTATGTATAAATTATTTTTTAAAGTTAATCTAATAATTCAGTGTATACATAATTTTTTATCATGTCATTAGGACGTTGTTCTACGAAAAAAATACGTAATAATTTCCAAGATCGAACTCGAGAAAATGCCACGTACAATTGTCCATGATTGAATACATTTTTACGAACATCTACTCCTATTTTTTCAAAAGTTTGTCCTTTACTTTTATTAATTGTCATCGCGAATGCTAATTTAATTGGAAATTGTCGTCGTTTGAAAGTGAAAGGATAAACGTTATCATAGTATAGAGTAATGCGGTGAATGAATACAATATCTCCCGTTTTGTCACCAGTTTGGATGCGACATCGTAAAAGATTATTCGTAAGTTCTATTACTTGCAAACGCGTTCCATTGCATAGACCTTCGTTAATACTGAGGGTTCTATGTATCATCACAATGCAATTATTTCGTAATTGTAATTAATACGGTGGAAGGTTAGGAGGACTTAAAGTATTAAGATATTCTGGCAGTATTACATCATCAATGTCTCCATAGTCACAATTTTCTGTACTATCAATGCTGGTGTAAATACGTTCTGTTGTCTTGTCAAGTAAGTCTACAACTCTGTAATTGATTTCTTCAACATCAACATTTCGTGCAGACAATATAGCTATTTTCCCTATATCTTCGTACTTGTGATTATTAATTAATTGTTTAAATGTAGTTTCTACCATGTCATCTCTTCTCTGAGCTACACATTGTTTTGGAGCTATCAAATTATCATCATTGTCATTTAAAGTACGATTGCCAATAGACAGTAAATATTTCGCAAATTCTACCTCGCTTGGTAAAGTTCTCATATTTTGGTTTAATGAGAACACTGAAAAATGTTTCCATAGTGCACTAAACTTGATCGATAAATTGAACAATTCACTTCGAGTAGCATTTACTTTTACAGGTAGTAATTGTCTAAAATCTCCACCTAGAAGCATAATTTTTCCTCCAAATGGCAAGTCAATATTCATAAAGTCACGGAGAGTTCGATCAATTAATTCCAAAGCATATCTTGGCGCCATTGGAGCCTCGTCCCAAATAAATAGATCTACATTCCTTAAATAGTGTGCATCTTTTGATTGACGTTTGATGTTTGATACGGAACCCGAAAATAGTGGAACAGGCATACCAAAAGTTTTATGAACAGTCTTTCCTTGTGGAAGTAATATTGCAGCAATTTCTGTAAATGCCATTGTACAAGTATTCTTTCCCTTACTTTTTAATAAATGATATAATGTAGTGTAAATGTATGTTTTACCTGATCCACCTGGCCCATCAATCTAAAAACATGAATTGAAAGACGTTTTTCCATCTCTCATGACAACATTGAATACTTTATCGAAAATATCTTTCTATTTTGTATTCAATTGTTTATACTGTATCATACCATTTTTCTCATGTTGTGTAAGTAACATTTCATCATTCGTTAGTTGTGGCATTGTAGGAAAATTATGAATATCAGATCTTTCATGGGATAGGAAAGTGCTTATTTGAATATAAGCTCTTCTATGTGCTTCATCTAAATCATAATTTCTCTGAAAATCTTGTGACATCGCATTCTGGAATTCCTTCCATATTTTTTGTGGGTTATTTGGATGACAGTATATTAAAATACGTGCAAACAAATGACGCAATTGCAGTGGCATCATCCTTACTTCACCTTCCGTCATTGTACGATCCCATTCTGCATCGTCTTCGATAAGACCTAATGCTAAGCATGCACTGTGAAATGTATCATGTATTTTGCCATCCACTGTTCTAATATCTTAAAAACTTGTTGCTCCCTTAACTGTTATCAGTAACAATCTAAGAGGGAAAAGTTCTATTTGGCTTGAATTAATGGAATACATGCGCCCAATAACGTTTAATTGTGCTTTACGTATTTCCCATTTATATGTATTTCCACCACGTTGTTTCTTAAATACGTAATGTGATGGTATTTCTGCATATTTGAATTTTCTTGCTTCTGGATCTCGTTCATTCAAGGCAAAATAATCAAGAAGCTTAGTTACTTTCTCTAACGCAGTCCTTATAGAGTCACCACTTCCTTCATCATTGATAGTTACATTGTGCTGATTAAATAAATGTATTGGTAACCGCATGATAGAGTGACTTTTGTCTTGCAGTGATCTTCCAAATATTCTATCGGCTGCTTCAACCGTACTGACAAACCTAGTTTCAATAAAATTGTGAATTTCGTCATGATGAATGTAATTTTCATTATTTTCGCTTACCACTACAGCAGAAGCGCCATGTCCTTTATAAATATACTTATACAAATATTTTACAAACTTAATGCTGGACACTGCTTCCACATTAATATGACAATTAAATCATTGTAATAATTTGGCATTATATGGAACAACATATTGATTGTCCGTTGTTCCTCCATTAGACCGATTATAAACACCAGTGTTATTTCGACAGTAAGTTGGGTACCCATTTTCGTCCATGGTTGTCTCTGGCTGGAATTTTTTCGGAAAGTTTTTAGAACATTTACCTTTTTCATCTTTGCACCAATCTCCACAGGGACCATGGATCATGTTTTTCATGACGATATTATGAAGTGTGCGATTTTCGTTTTGATTTGGAATTTCACCGGAAATATATTTATCAACGATATCAGGAGTAGTGATTTTATTATTTTGTTTTAACGTAAGTAGTAAATGAATATGAGGTAATCCTCGTTTTTGATATTCAACAACATAATACGTATGCAAGTACTTCGCCGAATAACTTCTTCATCACAATAATATCAATAAGTTCATCTTTTTTTATTTTAAAAACGCGCGATACAATATCGGGTCTGTCTGATACTGTTTGATCGTGCAATAAATTCTCTTTTATAGCACGCCAATTTGGATTGCATGTCATAGTTATGAATAGATCTGGCTTACCAAATCTTCTTACAATTGCCATTGCGTCTTGATAATGCTGCAACATATTACGTGGTGATCCTGTAAACGATGATGGTAGGATGACCATTTTCCCCACATTACTGTTTGTATCATCTGTTGCTCGTTGCAAATGATTGATTAATCCTTTATAAGTATCAGCACGAATTTGTTTTTGATTCATTCTACAAAAATGCATCCGATTTTTTTCAATTTTTACATAGCCATCGACAATCCATTGCTGGAATAATCGTTCTCCCAATAAAAATACATTATCATCTCGAGTTGCCATTCTGTATTTTGTGTATGCAGCTTGTGATATACGTTTACATATTGAAGCTCCTTTTTATATTTATTATGTATGGTTACGTAAGATTCTGGAATATCACCGTCAGCAGTTGTGGTAAAAATTGCGGCTACTTCATTAACTTTTTGTAAATTGTAACGTCTACTATCCATTCTAGGTTTTAATGAAAATAATAGTTGCATTTTAGGTTCAGTTTGTATATTATTGTTCACCATTGTTTCTTTTATTACTTCATGCATCATACGGTACGATTTCGCAAATATATTGCAGCTGCGAAGAGCAGTTTAAATTGCGTCCACAATTTCCCTATTCAACGTAGACATTTGATTGCATCGAGTATTCGTAGCTTCATTTTGATCTACGATAAATAGTTGACCATAGGAAGGACTTTCATTTGCATCTTGATACAAAGATGTATTAATTTGATAATAAATCTGGCTATGTATTTTAAAGCAGAATGGTCAAGGACGTCTGTTATGGAATTTTATTAAATTAACATTGAAAGATGCAAAATCAAATGCACTGTTATAGCACCGCATACGTTCGTGAAAATGATTTGATTGTTCGTATGTACCATCAAATAAACTCTTTATAATTGGTGGTGGATTAGGTAATGGTTCAAGAATGACTTCGCCGTGACTGCAACAATCATTGAAAGAATTTTTCTTATGAGCCACTTTTTCAGCTTCAAAGTGTTTCGCGTTGCAATGTGTACATAAAATATTTATTCCACCACAGCAGTGTTCAATTATATCTGCACTTTGATTATTGTCAGACGTATTTTCTATATGAGAAAAAGCCAGATTGTTTGTCTAAACATTCTCATTTCTATGCGATGCGCTATTTGCTTCATGTTGTAAAGTCTGAACTATCTCTGTCTTATTTATTCTCACTACAGTTACAGGTATATTATTTATACTGTCATTAATACGCATTTTTCGACGAAGACGACATAATCGTTGTTTAGTAGCGTTTTTATCTCGGATTTGTCTTAATGCCTCTTCTTCGGTGATAGTCTGTTCAATTTGAGGAGCTTTATGAATTTGTGAATTTTGTGCCATTTACCATCATTATTTGTTACTATATTATTTTTTAATACTGCGTGCGTTTTCGTAACTGTATTTAATGACGATAATGGGATTTGTGAAGTTACATTATGAGTTTCCTGTGTACTAATATCATGTCGTATTTTTTCAATGTTAATGATATCTTGGTCATTACGCTTTGCACGTATTTTTTGACGGTGAGCGTGTTGTTTAGCAGCATTTTTTTGTCGTTTTAAAAGCTGAATTTTTTCTTCTTCAGCTTGAGTACGTTCGATTTTTCTTTTTGGCATTTTTGTATAAAAAAATTACGTCAAAAAAAAAGCAATTCGTACGTGGTAATGAATGTATTACTTTATTTATTTTGTTATTAGTAGATGTATTACTATATTTATTGTTGTCTGTAGGTATTTTCTATTCTCGTTTTGGTATCTTATGTTATCGCTATGGTATCTTATATAATATTTTTGGTATCTTGATGCATGGTATCTAGTAAGTGAATGGTATCTGGTAAAAATATATGTGTTTGTATTACCTTATATTATGGTAAATATGAAATTAATGTTATCGACTTTAAAATAAAATGAATTCAATAATATTTACACAAAATTATCAATTTTATTATTTTGAAATTATTTCTTAATTTTAAAATATGAATCGTTGACCTGGCTCTTTAATCCAAATTTCTCTTGTAATGATATCTGTTCATTTTGTGAAAAACAGCTTTTTCTTTACCTGAAAAGAAAAAAAAACGATTGTATTATAAAAGTATTAAATATACTATAAATTAAATCATTAGAACGTAATTGAAGGGTAGAAATGCAAAAGGAGTCAAACGCCATTTTTCACTTTTTTCAGGAGAGACTAAAAACATGTTGTAAATTCAGCTGGACCATTTAAGAAAAAAAAAGAAAGTACTTTCGAGATACTTTCATGCTCTATCGAACTAAAAAAAGTGTGCTCACAAAAAGCTATCCGGTTTCGAGAAATCGAATGAAACAGGTCACGTTTCGAGGTTACATTTTGGGTCCGTATCGACTTTTAACATCTTTCAACATTAATTGTGGAGTCAATTTGCAGTTTGAGAAAAAACTAAAAATTTGAATTCTAGCTACTGAATGGACAATTTGATTTCCAAAAAGTTTGTTTAAAAAAAATCATGCAGTTTCGCGAAATTTGAAAATCCGCTTATGACTTCGAAATGGTGTAAAACTGACATTTCAACTTCAAAATAATGACGATAGCAGTAATAATTTTGCATATTTCCAAAAAATGAGGAATTGGGTTTTAGGTTATTCAGTGCTGAATAGAAGGGACCCAATAGTAATTAAAAATAATTAGCCAGTGTCGAGAAAAATGAAATTTGATTTTTTAATTTGTGCTTAGAAAAGCTTCTCGGACTGTGAACACAAGAACTCAAATTTTAAAAAATGATGCCCCAAAAAAATCCTTTGGCAGGCATGTGTAATAGAATTTATCTGATTTTTTGAGCTAATAAACCCGATTTCGAAAATTTGGCGCTTGACTCCTTTTGCATTTCTACCCTTCAATTTTGAATGTAACATAATGATAATGGAATATTTAAGCACATTTCATTTCATATTAATCTTTATTAGGGGTATCTTTATATTTTTGTAGTAAGGGTTTTAATAATCGATCTAA
This sequence comes from Andricus quercusramuli, assembly GCA_932178445.1. Lineage (NCBI taxonomy): Eukaryota > Metazoa > Arthropoda > Insecta > Hymenoptera > Cynipidae > Andricus > Andricus quercusramuli. The sequence continues at coordinate 9,589 of CAKNXH010060183.1, forward strand.
ATTGAATACGTTTAATATCTTATTTTTTACGTTAAATATATAATTTACAAATTGAAAAATAATCTAAATATAACGCCGCACATTGTCACGAAAAATGAATGTCGTATTAAAAAAAAAATGGTACATCCTTAATTTTTTATCTGATTTATAATTTTTATTTTCAATTAGAAGTGAATAATTTTTTTTACACACTTGATTTCTTTTCTCGCAGTAATATTTTTTCACACACTTCAGCTTCAAAATCACTTATCTGATATGTTTCAGTAGAGAACATTGTTAATTAATAACAGTTGCAGTTTCTTTTAACACATTTGATATCAAATATGAAATGTATACGTTTTTAATAAAAAATATTTACTTTCATAAAAAAATGTGATAAATAATTTTTTTTCATATTGCATCAACATTTCATTATAAAGCGTATAGCAGTAATTTTCGATACACTAATTGTATACGAAATGCTAAAAATAAATAAATATTTTATATAATTTATAACCTTTTGTAGACTTTTTTGTACAATATTTTCTAGACACTTTTAAAAATGATTTTTCTTCATTTAACTTATCTATGTGAATAGATAAGTTGATTTTAATTTAAATATTCTTATATAGCTTTGTTTATTAAATAATTTCTAATAGAATAATGTAAAAACGTATTCTTTTTAACCATAAAGTGTTAATTTAATATTAAAAATTCCTTTTTTTCATTATATTTTTTTTTTATAAAAGTAAATTATTAAAAATGCAAACATAGAAATTTTCTGTTTTATATCATATTTTTTATAGCAATATCAATTTTTATTAATGAAAATTTTTGCACTCAGATATCACATGTCTATTTGTTGGTTTAATTTCATGCAAAAAGCAAAATATTTCTCTCGCAAATGCCAAAATTTTTACTCTCATTATCCATTTTGTCTACGAAAATGAAAATTGTTAATATTTATAAATTGCCTGTGTTTCGACCTCTCTGTTAACACATTTAGAGACAGGCTCGCATACAAAAATATTCATTGCGAAAATTAAAAAAAAATCTTTTTTTAATCAATTTTGTTCATGAAACAGTGGCAATTTTAATGCTTGTAAATTTCCTTTAGTTTGTCTTTCCCCTTCATTCTTTCAAAGGCAAACTCGCGTGAATGAAGCAAAGATTACGCGCGAAAATGACAAAATGTTGCTTTTGTTTATCCAATTTATTTATGAAAATAATTCCTATCATATTTTCACAGATAATTATAGGAATTGGCAACTTCTGTCAGCATGTGAAGGAATGCAATTAAAAGAGTGGTGAATTGTGCATAAAACTGCGAATGCATTTAAAAAAAATTGTTTACAACCATAATCATTATAAATATTTCATATATGTTTACCATGAAATGTTGCGCTATAAAAGAAATATATGAACTTTCTTTCAAACAAAATATTTCTGTGCCTCAAAGAACTTTGTTGCTTATTTGTTGACCTAATTTCTTTATAACAATTAATATAATTATCCTGTAAATTATTCGCAGCCTGATGGTTCTCCTGCATGTATTTAACATTTTACGTGGCATTTGATAAATCGTTAATGAATAAAAAAAATGTAAAATTATCGTTTTCATGAAATTTTGCGTTATATAGTAAAAGAATAATAATAATTGCATTTACAAAAACTTTATTTCTTCAAGAAGTTAAAAAAAAATTACTTTTCTCCATGATTCTATTTGTATATAATTTTTTATGTGTCAAAATGTAATAAGTTAGATATTACAATGTATAATTTTTTGTAACAATAGTATTATTTAACTTAATATGTTTTTAAAAATAAAAAATTTTAAATGCAAAATTAAAAAAAAAAATTGTCATTGTTACTTTTGGGTTCAGGATTGAAATATTTTCGAAGAAAATTAATTTTTTGTTTAAATACATACACTACCGTCGGAAATTGTGCGCACGACTCGCGTGAGCGCTATTAAAAATCACTGCTGACTTCGAACCAGGATATTTCGGCGAAAAAAAGAGATCAAAAATCTGAAAATTATACGACATCGAGCCTGCAATCTTATCTTTAATTTAAGCCAAGAAAACTTGAAAAATCTTCATGGGTGCCCGAGATATGATTAAAAATGTTCAATCGTATCTGAGCTCAATTTTAATCGACGATCACAGTTCTCGGCCGGTCTGCTGCTCGTCTCCTTCGTTGAGGCAGGACCGAATGGGCCACGCACTAAGGTGGCGCCTCTTATACTTTTGGTTCTCTTCATTAGTAATTTTTATTTTAAATTATGCTGAACGAAAAAAAATATTTATCGTTATTTGTGATTGTTAACAATTATTTGAATCTAATATTATCTCCATATTAAAGAATAGGAGAATGTCCACTTAGGCGCCACCTCTCTGCGTGGCCTATTTGGTCCTGCCTCAACGAAGGAGGCGAGTAGAAGACCAGCCGAAAACCGTGATCGTCGATTAAAATTGAGCTCAGATACGATTGCACATTTCTAATCATATCTCGGGCATCCATGAAGATTTTTTAAGTTTTCTTGGCTTAAATTAAAGATAAGATTTCAGGCTCGATGTCGTATAATTTTCAGATTTTTGAAACAATTTTCCAAGGTCGTGCAAAACGTTGAATTTGAGGTAGAAAATTTGAGATAATCTTGAATTTTTTTTTGAACTTCTCAAGTGCTGTACTATTTACAGAAGGTCAAAAAAAAATTTGTTGGGTACCAATAGACGTGAAATTTCATGAGCTTTCCAAATGTTTTAAAAGAATGCCCTATCTCTTTTTTTCGCCGAAATATCGTGGCTCGAAGTCAGCAGTGATTTTTAATAGTTCTCACGCGAGTCGTGCGCACAATTTCCGACGGCAGTGTATATTTTCTTATAAACTTTTTTTTTCTCTTAAATTTTTTTTTCTTTTTGATAGCAAGTATTACTTTTTTTTAATGTATCTTATTTAATTTAAAATTGAAGTATTTTTATGGAAAATTGAAGTGTTTTGTAGAACTTGAAATGAATTGGCTGAATTGTTCTTCTTTATTGACTGCAATATCTTTAATTTTTTAAGATTCGTCTTTTTTGTTTTAGAATTCCATCTCTTTCGTTATAAATTTAATTTTACATAAAATTAAATTGTTTTTGATTTAACATTGAAAATTTGTTTTGTTGAAGTATGAGCTGTTACATTTTTTCGTATATATTTCATATTATTTTTGTTAAAAATTCAACTATTTCTATATCAAATTATCATTGTTTATTTTGTTAGAGTTCAAGGTTTCTATTTAAAATGAATAATTTGTAAATATGGACTCAGGACATGCAAACACAGATTAAATCAGACAGACTATAATTTTTGTTGTAAGAAAACTTATTTATTAGATCTGCAACTATTTTACAACTAGAATCTCATATAGCAGGTTTTATACATAGCACTAATTTTATAGAATATAATCAACAGCAAGTCGTTGAATTAGATCACAGTTGTCAGTCTCGGGTCGGTTTCAGACTCGAATCAGTATTTGGACTTGTAAATTGATTTTACAAGTTTCCTAGAGACGTAAATAATACTCACATGCCCACATAATCTTCAGTCTTATTATGAATGTTATAGGAGCACGGTAGCTTGAATTGCGCACACCGTAAGAGGATCGTGGTTAGTTTCGACAGGGAAACGAGGTTCAAACTCGGCAGCCTAGACAGCGTGCACCGAGGTAGGTTGGCGAAAAACAGCTTGGATAGCGTACATTTTTGCCAGGGAAGCTATATCTGGATGGCGAACTAGGATTCAGTTGGAGGAATACATTTCAAATACAATTTAAAATATAAAAATACCAGAGAACACAAATCAAAAATCAACATTTATATCAAGAAACTGGAGCCGATATAGCGTGCCCAGTCATAAACGTTGGATTGTATTTTTCAGCGCCGAGGTGGCGTACCCGAAAAATAGAATCACTAATTTTCCAGAGCCGAGATGGCGTACCCGAAAAAAAATAAAATAAAAAATTTTCAGAACCGAGGTGGCTAGTAGTACAGCAGCACTACTAGAAGTCCGACCTGGCGAGAGACAACTCGAACGGTTGATGGGCCGTTCACCCGCTGGTGGTGATCCACTACTCGGTCGCCTTCTTCAAGCTGTTTCAAACGAGCTTACTTTCGAGGAAAAACGTCCTGCGCTTTCTAGTGGTAGCCTTCTGAACTAGTCAGCCTTTTCCTACCCCCCATTGCTATGTATATAGATATAGGTACAATTGATCCTTGATCCTCGCACGTATCAACTGTCTACCCATATTCGGTGTTTCGTAAAATGCAACCGTTACAATTTATTGAAGAATGTTTATTGTTTGAAAATTTTAATTTTCAGTTGAAATATATTTTTTTTTCTTGAAAATCAATCTCTTTTTGTATAAATGTATTATTTTTTTATGAAATTATAATACTTTTAATTTAAAATTGACAACTTTATTTAACTGAATTTTTTTAAAAATAAAAAATTTTAAAATCACATTTTGTGTTTTTTAAAAAAAGAAATATTTTCGTAGATAATTAATTTTTTTATCAATAGATATACTTTGTTACACATTTTTTCTTTTTCTTAAATTTCTTTATTTCTTTATTTGAAATTGATTTTTTTTTAAAGCAAGTATTACATTTTTTGTTGATAATGTATCTTATTGAATTTAAAATTAAAGTATTTTATTGGAAATTCAACTGTTTTGTAGGACTTGAAATGAATTGTCTGAATTGTTCTTCTTTATTTACAGCAATATCTTTTAATTTTTTTCAATTCGTATTTTTCGTTTTAAAATTACATCTATCTTGGTATAAGTGTAATTTTTGTTATAAAATCAAATTGCTTTTGATTTAAAATTGAAAAGTGTTATGGTTGAAGTATGAGCTGTTACATATTTTCGTATATATTTCATATATTTTCGTTTACAATTCAACTGTTTCTCTAGGAAATTATTAGTCTTACATTTTTCGTTGATAATAATTTTTTTTTTCGTTTAAAAATAAATTACTTAGCGTCAACGTTGAAATACGCTTTTTTCTTCTCTTAAAAAATAATTTTTTAAAGTGTAAGTTAAAGTATTCCATTTTGTATTTAAAATTTATATTTTCTAAATGATAATTTTTTTCTTCATTCGTATTCTTTTTTGTTAATATAAATATTTTTTTAAATAAAAGATAATATTCAAATACATGCACTTATTATTAAAAATATATTTTTTAAATTTATTAAAAAAAAACAACATTTTGTTCCATACAATTAGTATTATTGTTTGGCTCTTGGCGTGCATACATCTTGTATTTCCAAAATGAACATCAAATACCTGTATGTATGTATGCCATTAAGCCATTTCCCTTTCGTGCTTGGTAGTAAAGAACTACAAGTGTGGGCTCAACACACTCACGACGCCAACAGCACGTAGTAGTATTATTTCCGAATGGTCACCCATCCAAGTACTAACCGCGCCCAACACTGCTTAACTTCAGTGATCTAACGAGAACTGGTTTTTTCAGCGTGGTATTATAATATATATATATATATATATATATATATACATATTTATGAATATCCATTATATATTATATATCATATTATGTATATCATATATTATTACATAAAATTATTTTGTTATTATAGAAATGAAATTTAAATATGTACGCGGCGCAGGTTATGATTTGATGTGTACTCCATTTTAAATAATAATAATGTAATCTATAAAATATCATTTTTATAAATGTTGAATGTGAAATATCGTATAGCTATGTCATATGCCAAAAGTAATACTACGCCATGTTCCTCAATTGTAAATCTAAGAAAATGATGTTTCAAGTTAAACCATATGAAAAACTTGTTAAATGTAAAAAGAAATGTTATCGTTAAAAAATAATGCGTATGAAGAACATAATAACAAACATGATAACCAAAATTTTAATACTATTATGAATCTGTTTTGGCTAACATGTAAAATTTGTTTTCGACATGACGTAATATGATATTCAAAAAATTCATTATTTCTCATAATTATAGTACTCTATGTCCACAAAATATTTTTATTAAAAATGTATATAGATAATATTAGTTTTAAATTAAAATTCGAACATAATGTTAGTTTACATTATTGTATTTTATTGCATACCTTCAATGAAATAATTTACTCCAAAATTATTGATTTTCGAGTAATATTACGTTCAGTTTTGAGGTTAAATATATTGTTTAAATTGTTATATCTTGAATGTAATTTAGGTTATCCATATACAATTTGGGCTACTAATGTTACAACAATGCAACATTAGACATGGTCTAATACAATTGTATTGCAATGGCTTAGCGAGCACATTTCATGGAAAAGTATATTTAAAAAAAAGTTTATACTTACTGATCATCAAAATAATAATGGTTTAAAATTCTAAAAGTGAACATTGCGTAATGTAATTCAAGGGCGACGATCTACGTTGTTGTATCCGTTACCAGGCACGGGCTGACCATCTGGAATTTGGGAGATTTCCCGGTGGGCCGCGAGCCAGGAGGGCCGCTGCGGGCATACAGGGGCCATCAGGACCATGGCCTCAGGGCCCTCACCGATTACGGGGCCCCCAGCAATGCGCACGCTTGTCCATCGGCTCCTACCTCGATGTCCTTTTTTTTCGTCCCTGTCCGTTACCGCCCTCATATTATCGTATTAACAAAACAAAAATCGATAAAAATAATATACTTATAGAAATGAAATAACTATATCGAGTATTTAACAATTGTGTTGAGTTCCTACTTTAAATATTTCAAAAAGAGCACATTTCAAATCGAAGCTGAATTATTACAAATTCAAAAAATTAGTCCAGCTTTTGATGTAATGTTTTTTTAAAACATATATGATCTCAAAATGTATATAAGAATATGCACTGCGCAATAATTCCACCGGTCCGCGAACCACGTTCCTTCCGACATCTCTATTCCGTATATCGTCTATATGCTATTTCAATAAAGCAATTATGGTCTATCTACACTTCCCTGCCATGCATACGGAAAATGTATCTTTACCTCACTGTACCACGTTAAAATGCCATACATTAATATCACAATAGATTTTCAACCAAACCTGGAAATCTTCATGGGCAGAGAAAAATGTAGAATGAGATAAATTCATTGCATCGTCGCGTGACAGAGTGAGAGGAAAATACATTTTCCGCCTGCATTCGAGTAAAGTGTAAATGGACCCATGGACATAGGAAGGTAGGGGACAAGGCACGTCCTCCCAAACTAGGGCGAGGGGGTTGAGTATAAGTTACAAGGGGGAGTCTACCATCTTACCATGTAACTTTTGGCGGGAATTTCAAAACAGAAACATGACGAAGCAGTTTTTCATTTGAAAAAACTAATTCTCAAATAAAAAAAAAAAACAATTTTCTACCAAATGATTGAATTTTTGAGAAAAAAATGAACTTTGTACAATATATTTGAATTTTTAATTCAAAAATATAAGGAATATTCCATTTCTTAATTGAGTATTTAATTTTGTACATTTCAACTAAAATGTGTTTATCTTCTAATACTTGTTTGAAAAGTACTGTATATTTGGTAACTGTTCCAATTTTATATTGGATAATAACTTCAGTCTCCAGTTGTCACATTTTCAACTTGCTTTAAAATGTTTCATCTTTAAATTTTGTCAAGATTATTTATTTTTAATAGTCTGCACTTGAAACGTGTACCTTATTCATTCATAAATAATTTATTTGAATGAAATATGAAAAATAATAGAAAGTGTTTACAAAAATAAAAAATAAAGTAGGTATAGGTACTACAAAATCTTTTCACAATCTATATCTTTCAAAGTTCTAGTGAACTCTTTAAGCCCCCATTAAAAATTGCGTAAATCCCTTAAAATGTTTGAAATCGTTGAAAATTTCTTGGAAATGTTTTAATCTCTTGAAAATGCCTTTGAATATTTTAAAATACCGTGAGATATTTAAAATCTTTAGAAATTCCTTAAAACTTTTCAAACATCTTTTTAATTCCTTGAAAGTTTTAAAAATATCCTTTAATCTCTAAAATCCTGTGGAATTTCTTCAAATTATTGAAAGCCATTACAAATTCCTTAGGATCTTTTAAAATACCCTGAAATATTTTAAATTGTTTATAATCTTTTTTAAAATACAACTATTGAAGGATAAAGAAAAATAACTTTTTTCCGGAATATAATTCTTTTAATATACATTATATACACATCTTACGTGTCATACATCAAATTTACAATTCTGATTGCAGTTAATTTGGTAATTACTGCCCTTTAAACAGAATAATTTTCCCGTAGAGTTGTCTGACACAGCATTATCTCGAAGTCTCACACAGCTGACGGAAGTTCTACCAATCATTTCTTCTGGAAAATGGCATGAGCAAATCCTCGAGTGTCTCGTCAAAGCTCCTGCATGTACTCCGATTCTATCCGCCCATTCCTGTTTTTTAACTGGATTTTTCGGAAACCTTTAAAAAATTATAGCATAAGATAATAAACAAATCTTAAAGAAAGCAAGTAGGAACTTCTCAGTTCATGACCTATCATAACCTATCAAGCTTCACTAAGTTTGATACGTTATGTATAACTTAAAGCCTTTATACGATAATGTCGCACGGTTTCATTGAGTTTATTAAGTTGCTTTTACCTGTTTATTTATATTTAACATATATTTAGGTTTATTTAATTTAAAAAATGAATTATTTTTTACTTACATGTGAAACGTAACCTTCAAAGCTTTCTGCTTACTCCTCCTTCCTGTATAATTATTGCAAACAGGAACTACACAATTCACTATTTTTCCTCTTGTCAACTTCTTACAGTTCAACAAGAGAAAATAAATTAAAACTTGTAAAAAAAAGCAATATGTATACAATAACTTTCGTACTTCGCACGATTGAAGATACACAGTATATATCTATATCTATATATATTTGTTACATGCTAAGATGGCGGCCTTCCCCTCTGAATTACTCAACCCCGCAACGACATGCCTAGTCCCCTACCTTCCTATGTCCATGAAATGGACCATTATAATGTCTTCGTGCGCAGTAGAATGGAGATGGATTATTGGAACAGTTTTCAGCAATGAGGTGCCTGCCCAGGCCTTATCAGTAACCTCATTGCTCAAAACGGTTCCACTAATCTACCTCAATGGGACTGCGCTCTTAATTAAATGTAATGAAGTATTTGAAAAAAAAATTTCTATGTAAATGTATATGCATATTATTATTTATTTTTCAATAGCGTTTCAATAAAATAATAAAATCTATAATTTTCTGTAACTATTGTATCACTTAATTGAAGATCTTTTGAAAAGTAAAAATGTGAAAGTACACATTTTTTGTTAAAGAATTAATTACACTGTTTGAAAATTACACTATTTTGATGTAAAATTAAATTATTTTATAGAAAGTTCAATAATTTCTTTAAAATTTGTATTCTTTATTTACTGCAAAATGTTCATTGCTTGAAAATCCATTTTTTTGGTTTCCAAATCAATTTGTTGTTAAGAAATTAAATTTTTTCTTGGTTAACTGTAACTATTTTTTAATTAAAAAAAAAATTTGGTTCATTTGTTTTCATTTTGTTGAAAATTAATTACTTTTACTGAAAATTGAACTATTTCATTTCTTTTTAATTCATGTGTTGTAGCTCGAAATTCATGTTCATATCTTGTTAAAAATTGTTGACTTTTTATATAAAATTAATGATCTACTTTTAAAATTTATGATATGTACAACAACGTAATGACTTTGTTTAAAAATAAAAAATAGTTCTAAGAAAATCATCTTGTTTCTTTGTAAATTTAACTGTTTAGTTCCAAATTCGCAATTTTTTATTGAATTCACGCTTTTTTGTAGAAAATTCAATAATTTTTTTAGAAATTTTTATTCCCTAATGTCTTGAAAATTTTCTTGATTTAAAATTATTATTTTTTCTTTGAGAATTATTTTTTTTTTTTAATTAGTATTTTTTGGTTAAGTTAAACTGTTTTTGATATGGAAATAAAATCTGTTTTTGATGAAATATTAACTATTACATATTTCGGTGATAACACAGACCAACAAAATTTAAACCCAAATACCGGACTATGTGTCCCGGAAGAATTTTGGTATCCTAAAACCGAATCCGTTATCCAAATTTTTCCTATACGTCAGGCTTTTGAGATATCCTAACCTGAAAGTGCTAAAATGACTATTTTTATCCATATTTTTTCCCCTAAAAACGAATAAGACGCTTCACTTCAATAACACAAATAATGGTGGACTCCCAAGGCGGGTGAAAGCAGAAACTCATGAGCGTGAAAGAGACAAATAGATCTATATGTCTCTTTCACTCGCATGAGTTTCCGCTTTCATCCACTGCTTTCATCTGCCATGGGAGTCCACCATAAGACGCTTCGTGAGACGTGGGTGGGAGAAGGGAAAACCATCGAGTGTGGATCGACCGAAAGTAAATATCGATAGAAATGGGACAACCATAGAGTGTGGATCGACCGACAGTAAATATCGATAGAAATGAATCCGCACATTTGAATGTTTGACCAATAGGAGTCAGGGAAACTTGGCGCCAAATAAATTGAACAATAAGTTTAGCGGGTTACGCGTGAAGTCTGCTTCAAGGTGACACATTTGAAGTTTGTCGAAATGCATATCCTTTTTAGATAAGGAGAATTTATCAGGTCCCCGATATTTCATCTTAATTTTCTTCGCCTCTGTACTTTACATCTTAATGTGTGTGTGTGTGTTTGTGTGTGTGTGTGACGCGATCTGAAGAAAGACCCCTAAGCGGCCAAAAATCGATTCTCTGATTTTTAATGTTTTACGTAGATTCGAACTTGCTCTTCAAGATGGTATATTTTAAAAAATTCCATCATTAATCATTTATTCAGTACAAGCGTTCAAACATTGTCGTTCGCGAGAGTCCTATCGGCCCGTCGCCACTTCTCCTGCTTCTTCTCTAAAATTTACGTTTGGCCGCTTGGGGGTCTTTCTTCAGATCGCGCCACATATATAACAGTGGGTTATGCTGAATATGGTTACAATAATTAATAGGCATTCGCAGACGAGTAGAGAACTCGACAATAGATCGGCAAGAATTGCCGATTACTCTAGGAGTTTGGGGTGCTGAAAATATTTAAATGGAAACACGCCGACGGACCTGCGAAACGCTCACATTGAATGAGCGAGTCGACTCAAGGATTACTTGCTGGACTGCTACGATGCCAGCGTTACCCCTATTCGCGTAGGCTTTATTACGCGTCTGCCCACTCTGTGTTGCCAGAAACACCTAGAGCTTCCGCACTTTTCGCAGCAATCTTCTGCATACCTCTCGAAAACTGGAAACGAATGCAGAGCGCTTCTTTAACTGCTGCCTAAACAAACCGCACACGAAGAGGAGGAAGCGACATCAAGACTAATCGTGGAAAAAGGCACCTTCTGTGAGATCATAGCAATTTCAGGACAAGGAGGAACATTAACATCCAGGTTCTTCCTAATCTCCAAGGTCTGGCTGAAATTGATGCCTCCCTTCATGAGGATATCTTGGAGGAGTCCGACCTCTGGACCATCAATTGTTCAGTTTACGGTGCGGCGAGATCTTAAGATAATTCAAATCGAAGGCTGAAACCGACGATGGATCAAAAGACCAAAATATGCTTGCATCAACAAAACAAGAAGATTAGCTTTGCCAGACAGAATGGGTCCCGTATTCAGTGTATGATTGGCTACATAGCGTCTGGTAGGCCGTTTACGGAAAGGGTCCGAAAGCTCGCCCACGAACTGAGGATTTAAGATTACGCACTGAACATGTCAAAGATGCTGACAATCAAGCATCATATTGTCAACGAAATTCGGTTATTATCTGACACAAGAAGGAAAATAAAGAAGAGGAAGGGGTTGGACTTCTGGTGGAAGAAGTTTACTTCTACACACCAACATTAGGCTTGCATCTTCTCCTCATATTTAAAGTCTAGGTCCTCGACGTCATTGTCAATGAAACTTCTTCTCTAATCAATGCTAAAATTCACAGTAAAACACTAAAATTCGACACGTCTTGACTTGTCTGGTTGGCACGTTGCGCGCAGCGGTAAGGCGAATTCTTAGAACCGGCTGCCGCCCACCCAGCTTGGCCATTGGTCAACCCACGCTGAGGCTCACCTCCCCCCTCCCATCTCATCATATTGCGGCTGATGTATATTCACGTAATACTGTTCTAAATATGATGTATTTTAAAGCTTTTAACGCCTTAGCCGATCGCACCAGCACACTTCACACGAGGAAAATAACGACAATAAAATGGCTCCTTTTTATGATTTTTGGCCCTCCCCCCACCCTTTCAGGAGAGGGGGATGAGAAGGGTAATGTTTTTTTTAGTCAAAGAATATTGAGAAGAGGTCACATACCGCTTTTGAACGAAATTCGATTACTATAACTTACTAAGAAAAAATCCCAAAACGTGTTCAATTTTTGACGATTTTTCGAAACTTTGAACGCGATGTGCGACCGGAAGATATGGTCCGATTAAAAAAAAAATTTATTGCAATCAGGGCGACGAGTAGCAACTTTTCTGCGCTATTACGATTCGATTCGGAAACTTATGTGTAATTCGGCCCACCCTATTATACGTCCCATGTCGTTAAGGCTGGTCGCGGACTCCTGAATCCCCAGTGTCTTCATAGCCTAAGTATCCTAGGTACAGCTGATATCGTCGCAAATGAAAGAAATCCTCTCTTGAAAATAGTCGGGAATCACGTGATGATTGGCAACGGAGACGTATATCCAGAAACACAGTGCGGCTCTAGGAGTACTTACTACTACCTTTGTCGCTCTTATTGTGTTGGCCGCGACCGTGCCCTGCCAAAAATAAAAACAAAGGGAGCCA